>CAMZMU010000053.1:38316327-38605461 GCA_947311845.1 Poa pratensis
ACAAGATCATGCAGAGAAGCATCATAGTACAACATGGGAGGATAAAACCAAATATAGAAATATAAAACCTCTCTAAAAAGGATGAACGGGTAAACCTCCAATATCAAAAACTCAAAAAGTTTTTCATACTAAAACCATTTTGATGAACTTGAGCTTGTTATGAAGATCACAACAAGCTCCAAAACCTCACATAGCGAAAATCCAAATAAGAACCAAGAAAGATGATGAAGGCAAGTATGCAAAGCTTTGAGCTCTCTCCAACTGATACGTTAAAGCTCAATGAGAGCCCCTCTTGATAGTACGGCATCTATCCTATAACCCGGTCTCCCAACTAGCACCATGAGACCGGTAAAATAGAAACCTATCAAGATCATACCTTTGCCTTGCGCATTCCACTTGACCTAGATGATGTCGACCTCGATCTCTTCAAGTGGACCACCTTTCTTGATTGCGCTTCGCTTGGTGAAGTCTCACATATTGTTCCCCCATACTCCACTATGGGAGGGCCTCTCATAGGCACATCTTCACTTGACCATTATATCCAAAGGGTGGCAAGTATCAAGCATATGATATTTGGATATACTTCTCTTTAACTTGCACTTCTCAAGCTTGATGACGATCACCACTTGACGTCATCCTTCATGGGCTATATGAATCTTCATTTGATGCAACCCATAGAAAGATACCTAACCACAAATAGAAATGACACACACATATCATGGGTTAGTTCACAAGCTATATGGACAATTGCTTACCATACCAAGAGATACGTGATCCCACTTGGTACATCTTTTAGCTTTGTCTGTTGATCAATATCTTGATCAACCTTGTATCTTCTTCTCTTTTCAATAGATGATGTCTTGAAGATAACCATGAATGACCACATAATCATTTTCTTCAAGACATACTTGCAATATGCTCAACTCACATATGACCAATCATCGGATAACTCCTCGAATAATAACTTGGTCATCACATACTCTTCTTCTTGATCATATCATACACCTCGATGATCTTGATGCCAAATACTTCATTATATCAATATATTCATGGCATCAACCTTGAATCCAACATATGGAGTTCAAGCATGGTCTATGGACAAACACTCAAGTACAACTCAATGCAACCATTAGTCCATAGGGATTGTCATTAATTACCAAAACCACACATGGGGCGCCATGCCCTTTCATAGATGATTATCTCTTCTCCTTGTGCTACCATGTATAAATCTTGTGAGATGCCTAACATGATCAATATCACTATTTTGTAATGCTACATGTTGTGTTTGCTGGGATCTGATGAATTGTGAAATAATGATCAGATTGTTCATCTACTTGTTTTCATATCCATGTTTTATGTATGATCTTGCATTCTCTCCGATCCATGTGGTTACTTTGGCCAAGTGATTGTATGTATGTCCAACAGAGAGTTTGGTGTGAGATAGTAGGTTCATACCTTCGTGAGTCTGGGCTCGGGATGACAGAAATAACTAAGACCGAGTGTGTTGTTGCTACTAGGGGTAAAACAACGGTGTTTATTGCTATATGTTTATAACCATTGCTTACATTATGGATGAATCTTATTTCAATTATATGTTGCTTGCAATTAATTCCTTTGGGTGACAGATGGATAGCGATCACGGGGTGGATTATTAGTCATAGATGCAGTTGGATAGCAGTCTATGTATTTTAAATTTATGCCCAAATTAAATATTACGATGAACTGTACCTTGTCATAATAGCATTGTCATGCGCTCACAATTTGTAAAATGCCTAGCTGTAATTTGTTTACCCAACGTGTTACTATTTTATGGAGCAACACCACTAGTGAAACTATGGCCCCCGGTCCATTCTTTTATATTGATTGCAAATCTTTTTATTTACTTTTAATCATCATTTGCTAGTTGTTCCTTTTTTGCTTTAATAATTGTTTCCACACCATACGTTTAATCTCTTTGTTTTCAGCAAGACGGGAAGATTGACAACCTTGCTAAACGTTGGGAGAAATTTGAATGTTTGTGTTGTGCGTAGGTCAACGCCAAGCTATTGGCGCCGGGATTGGCACGGTGTTGAAGTATTTCAAGTCTAATGGTTCTATAAAACTTGGTTTCATAATTGAGTGGGTTCCTAACATGTGTATGATCCACGCTGCGGTGACCCAGCACACCACTGCATGTTGTAGTGTACAAGTCGTTGATATAATACTCACGGTAGGACCTTTCCGTAAATATTACATCCCTCGGAGTAGTACAACAGAAACATAGCTGGTCCAAGGTAACACTATAGGATTACAACAATATTCAATACAAAATCTCGAGAACCTCCTTTACAAATAGAAGTAGGTCTCGTGCAAATGAAACTCCAAAAAAAATCCAAGTCGCCGTACTAAGCTGGATATCAGCTCTTCCTCTAACTCCTGATCCACTACTGCTGTTGTCACAGCCTAATCTACGCCTCTGGAATATCTTTGTCTAGAGGGTTGTGCTCCTCCTTCAATAATCCTTGTCTTCTCCATAGGCATTGTTGTTGTCGTGTCCACCATTGCACTTTGTCGCCACTCCTCCGTTGGCAAAGTAGAGGTTGACTCCTTCAGGCTACACCAGGTTGATTTGACTCCTCTGTTGAAGACCTTCTCGGCGTCGTCATGGATACTGTCATTTCCTCTGCTGCCTCCAATAATCTAAGCAGGGGGTCAACGGAGGAAAGGGTGAGCAACACGAACGTTACTCATCAAGTTCATTTAATAGGAAATAAGATGTTTTATGCACTAGCTACCATCCTGACCAAAGAGCCATGGATGAATATGCATATCTTTGTAAAACATTTTAGGAAAAGGTCCATCTTATTTTCAGAACACTATGCCCGTCAACTATTCACATGTGCTAGAACTTCATGGAGTTCCTTTCCTGCGGCATTCGTAGCTCCTTCCCGGAACAGGGAGTAACTTGTCACATTTCTTTACACCCTACATAGGTGCTTTACTTTACCCATAAGAGATCAAGACCTTGTTGCACAACCGGGTGTTCCTTCCTCCACACTCTCTTTGGTGTGGGACCCGGTTGATGATCCAAGCCATTCACTGTGCTTCTCCACCACCCCACATGCCCACCCAATTCATGCATAGCAGGATCACCCCTAATATTCTACCTCTCAAGGTAGAACTACCTAGGCTCCCCTTGCAGACCATCCTAGACACCAGAGTTCGTGGGCATTAAGGGATCCCACCCATGTGCATGTAGTCTCGCAAAATCTACAGCGTACGGAACTGGCTGTCCGTTGACATGCGAACGGAAGAAAGTCACAATGAGTTTCGGCCCATTCCAAGCCTTACGGTTAACGCGTCATTTACAGCGCAAGAATACTGACGGCATTGGTTGTTAAGTCCTGTGTAATACATTCCCGTGCAAATGGAACCTCCACCACATCATCAAACCATGGTTCCATTGCCAGCCAACAATATATATAACAATTCACATCATTCGAAGATAAGTTTTTGTTTTTCATGCAATGATAAACGATAGTACTTTGTAATTACTTTGATACACATTATCAAGTAGGACATGAGTAAGAGTGAACTTGCCTTGGGTAGAAATGACAGTTCAAACCCTTCTGAGTTTTAGAGTTTGCAGTAAAATCCTGAATTCTGAAAATAGCAACGTAATCCCGATAAGGACTATAGAAAACTCTGGCAAGATGCTATTATGCATAAATATGAGATGCATCGCAAAATACCCCAAACTTCGACTTAAGCGATACTTCGACTCCATCGTATTATTAGCTTAGGTTGTTTTATCACCTTTAGGTGATGTTATTAGTGCTTAAGTTGATGTTGAGTGGGATTAGTGAATGTTTACGATTTTAGAATTTGATATGATTCACTTGGTTTTTGATGACGTGAAACACACGTTAGTTGGGAGACCCAAGAGGAAGGTATGAAGCAGTGCAGCAACAAGTTTTCCCTCGTAAGAAACCAAGGTTATCGAACCAGTAGGAGCAGAAGCACTTCAGAAGGTTGTCAACGCGCCAGAAAAAGAGCTGTTGTAGGGGATCTGGACTGTTGACGTGGAACCTGCACACAACACAATCAAACTACATTTGTCCCAACGAAACAGGAAGGTTGTCAATCTCCCCGGCTTGCTGAAAACAAAGGATTAAACGTATGGTGTGGAAAACAGTATTTAATTGCAGAAAGTAAAAGAGAGCAATGTTTGCAGTTGGTGGTTTTATCAGTGTAAAAGAATGGACCGGGGTCCACAGTTCACTAGTGGTGTCTCTCCATAAAGATAAATGACACGTTGGGTAAACAAATTACAGCTGGGCAATTGATAAAATATTGAGCGCATGACAATGCATATATATGACAAGATGACTACCATGATATTTAATTGGGCATTACGACAAAATACATAGACCGTTATCCAACCGCATCTATGACTAATAATCCACCTTCAGGTTGACATTCGTGTTCCCCGTTGGTATTAAGTTGCAAGCAACGGATAATCGCATTAAGCAATGTGCGTAAAGTAAACAAGTACATATGACCGTGGACATAGCATTGTTATGTTACCCCTAGTGGCAACAGCACATCCACAACCTTAGACGTTGCTGTCACTCGCCCAGATTACTGGAGACTGAACCCACTATCTAGCATAAATACTCCCTCTTGGAGTTACAAGCATCTACTTGGCTAAAGCATCTACAAGTAACGGAAAGCATGCAAGATCATAAATAACATGTAACATAGATTAATAATCAACTTCATCATAGTATTCAATATTCATCGGATCCCAGCAAACACAACATGTAGCATTACAATAAGATGATCTTGATCATGTTAGGCAGCTCACAAGATCTAAACATGATAGTATAAAGTGGAGAGACAACCATCTAGCTACTGCTATGGACCCGTAGTCCAAGGATGAACTACTCACGCATCACTCCGGAGGCAGGCATGGTGATGTAGAGCCCTCCGGTGATGATTCCCCTCTCCGGCAGGGTGCCGGGAAGAGGTTCAGAACCCTCCCGAGCTAGGGTTGACGACGGCGGCGCCTCTGGAACTTTTCGTGGAATATGACTCGGGTATTTAGGGTTTTCGCGTCTGGGGAATAAATAGGCGAAAGGGCAGCGCTGGAGCACCCGAGGTGCCCACACCACCCTAGGGCGCGGTTGAAGGTGGGCCCGCGCCCTAGGTGCGTGTGGCGCCCTCGTGGCTCCCCTCCGTCTCCCCTCTAGACTCCGTGTGCGTGTCGGTGAAATAGGGACCTCCGTTGATTTTTGTCCAATTCCGAGAATATTTCCAGACTAGCTTTTCTAGAATACAAAAACAGCAGAAAACAGGAACTGGCACTGTGGCATCTTGTTAATAGGTTAGTCCCAAAAAATGTATAAAAGTGATATGAAGTGGATGCAAAACATATAACAATTGGTATAATATCAACATGGAACATAAAAAATTATAGATACGTTTGAGACGTATCAGCATCCCCAAGCTTAGTTCCTACTCGTCCTCGAGTAGGTAAACGATAAAACAATATAATTTTTGAAGTGACATGCTACCATCATAATCTTGATCAAATAGTATTGTAAGGCACATGTAAATGAACTGAGATCAAATCATTCAAGGCAAATGTCTATAATTGATATTAAATAAGAGATAATAAAGTAAGATAGTTAAACAAGTTAAAAGTTTTCATGAACGATTGTTTTAAAGACATGAAACCATACAAGGTTCATATAGATGTTTTAATTATTCAGTGTAGGAGTTCTATCCTTCAATTCCAAGCATCAAGCAATTTTTCACAACATAGAGAAGGATCTAGTCAAGTAAAAGCAACACGAACGTCATGAATCAACTGTTTCAAAGTCTACTCAACCGGTGAACGTAAGCATTTAGTATTGGCACCAGGATGTTATGGCAAAGAGAACATTAATGGGGGTTTGGAATGGCCAATGGAAGAAAGTCTCACAAAGCTATAAGTGATCATTAGACAAGAGGAAGTCTTATAATCGAAGCTATGCAAGGAGTAGTGATTGCCATGCAACGGATGCACACAGAGCTATATGTGTATGAAATCTCTCCAATGGAACTAGTGGGGTGCATCCAACTCGATTGCTCACGAAGACCTAGAGCACTTTTTGAGGAAGCTCATCATTGGAATATACAACCCAAGTTCTATAGTGTAAATTCCCCACATAGTTATACTAGTAAAACATGAAAACTCTCTCACATGGAGTATAGGTGCTAAACATGAGCACAAATGATGACTATGAATACTGCTGGTGCTAAACATGAGCACAACTTTGATAAAGGATAGTAGTGTTGCCCCCCTTTTCTTTATTCTTTTTTTTTCTTTTTCTGTTTCTCTTTTCGATGGCCTCCATGGCTCTTTTCTAGCAGGGGCAACACACTAATATGATGAAAAACTTTTTGGTTCAAATAACTCATAATGAACAAAACATGATGTATAAAATTGTATGTCTCTGCCAGTGTAGTAGGATGTGCAATGATCTAGCGTAACATGGGTAAACCACACATCAGCTGTATCGAATCATGCAAAGCAATATATAAATGATGAATGACAACAAGTCATGTAATGTAAAATGGAAGTTGCATGGCAATATATCTCGGAACAGCTATGGAAATGCTTGTGGTAGGTAGGTATGGTGGCTGTTTTGAGGAAGATGTATGGGCTTATGTGTAGGAGAACAAGAGGAATTCCTCCCACGGGTTTTGGATGTACTGGCGAAGTATGCACCAACTCTCATTGTGAGAAAAGGGCAATGCACAGTACCGAAGAGGCTAGCAAATTTGGATGGTGGAAGTGCCAAAAACTGTAGCTTAACATTAGTCAAAAAGAACTCACAAGCTTATTGCAAACAACTAGCAGGTTCAACATTAAGAGCATGGTTAACATTTTACTCCAAGGAGGGCCGTTCACGGCGGCACAAGTACCCCGCTAGATCCCTCGACCTTTACACAACCTAGTTATTACGAATTACCTTTAGACATGGAAAGCTATCAAGCCCAACTACACCTTCAACAATTTAGTAGAGTTTGTAGTACGGTACAAGCTTTAAAGACAACAATCCACTAATGATTTTAACTTAACTAACCAGCAAGCTTTACCATCTATTACTTAATACCTCAAAACGTTTGCAAAGAATCAGGTTATCAAAGTTCAATGATCTACAAGATTATGCAAGTCTTTTCCATTATACCATCTACCACATGCAACATTTTATGTTTCAACCAAACACCAATCAATTTATTTCAATAACTTTCCAAACAAGTATAAGTGAAGTAAGAGAGTACTTTCTACAAAAAAACTAATAGCTCTGACAAGAGATACATGAAAACAAGAGCTAAAAGCTGAACAGCGCTAGATATGAATACTCAACAAATAAAGTGAAGAATAGGAGTATTCTCATGAAAAAGCGGAGCGTGTCTCTCTCCCAATCAAGAATGCTAGGATCCAATCAAATTGATCACAAAATAATAACATACTGAAAATAAAAGCACACAGACACTCCAGAACAGCACATATGATGTGAAAGAATTAAAATATAGTTTCACTAGAGATGACCTGATAATTTTGACGGTGAAGAAGGCAAGGCATCCCCAAGCTTAGACAGTTGAGTCTTCTTGAAATATGTTGGGGAGATCCATGGGAGCCTTCCCAAGCTTGAGCTCTTCACTCTTCTCCATCCTATTATATCACTCTTCCCTCTTGACCCTTGAAAACTTCCGTCACACCAAACTCAAAGTAAATCTCATTAGAGGGTTAGTGCACAATCAAAAACTCACATGTTCTGTAAGGACGCAATATGACCATTACTTTAAACATTAGCTACTGCCACTGATGTTATGTGAAGCTCTTCCACCCAAAAAAAGAATTCCACTCAACACTAGTAAAAGAGAGAATGCAAAATAAAAGACATAATCTGTCTAAAACAGAACAGTCCGCAAAGACGAATTGTTTCGAGGCACTTACGTTGCTCAGATCGAAAAACTTTGAACTAACAAAAGATGCAAACATATATCAGGATTACGCACAAAAAATTCAGATTTAATTCACATTCTGGTGATTTTAGAAAATTAATACGGCGAACAGTAAAAATCTGTTCCTGCGCAGCAATCAAAATTTAGCATCATCTTATCATTAGAGACTACTCTTGGCACAACAATGCGAAAAAGTAAAGATACAAAGGAGTTTCTACAAAAGTAAACAACCTCCTTGACTCAATAAAATAAAAATGCACAAATAAAAATAATGGGTTGCCTCCCATAAGTGCTTTTCTTTAACGCTTTTAGCTAGGCACAAAGCAAGCATCAAGTATTACCAAGTGTAGAAGCATCAAAGAGAGGTCAGAAGTTTTCTCAACAATGCATTGTATCTTATCTATATAAGTTTCGGAAGTCCCCCTTTCGATGAAGCATTTTTAAATGAAGTTGAAATGCATCCAAAATAGCATTTCAAATTAACTCCATATTTAAAATAATAAGTAAATTGTTGTTTCAATTTTAGAGTGATTCAACTGGAATTGAACACATATTCAAATGATATAAATAGATAGATTTTATTTTTCTTAAGATTTTGATATATTTTTTGTTTTTTATGATTTAAAATGATTTAGTTATGAATTTCCAAAGTTTAAATTAAATTTAATCAATTCTGGATTTTATTAAAATGGGTTGGTCCCACTTGTCATAACCATTACTGTAAGTAGAGAACTCCAGTAATCATCAAGTACTCTACTTCATGTTGAGAAGGTTGATTGAGAGGAAACACTATTGGATGGTATAGTAAAACATCTCCTCGCCATCATCGATATACCCGGAACCTATGAGTGTTCACCTTCCACCAATCAAGTAACACAAATGTTGTGTCATCGTGATCAACATTTGGTTCATCAAGATACCAGAGCAATTCAGATTTTAAAGCCTATGTAGTTTTTGCTTGTAGATTTTTATACTCACCGGTGGGGAACTGCAGCTACTGAAGGAGTCGGCACAGTCGGTGTCGTGGGTAATCTCGGCAGATGTCATTGCGATGACTTCGTGGATGTGGGGTTATGCGAGTCGAGCGTCTCCGAGCTTAAGATCACAGGGCACGAGGAAGACAATGTTACCTAGGTTCGACCCCTCAATGTGAGGTAAAGACATACTTCCTGCCTATCCTAGATGGGATTGATATGAATATGGTGTTACAAGGGTTGGCGATCGAGGTAGCGAGTCGCCGTATGTTCTAGGGTTTAGGGCTTGGATCCCTTCTACGTCCTGCGAGTCCTCCTTATATGCACGGAGGCTCGTTAGGTTACAAGGAAAGTCTATTTCCTTAGGAAAGTGTCGACGGAGTCCTTCTAGGAGACTACATGTCTTCGTGTCATCCAAGTCAAATATTATCTCGGTTTTCTAGATCTTTCTTGCGACGTCATTGGTGTCGGCCCATCTTCGTGTAAGCCCGCTAACGGTGCGGCCGTGATCCATAATGAGTCGCACTTCTCTTCATGAGTCGCGGGTTAAGTATTCCCCCGCATTAGCCCCCAAGTCTAGCCTGAATTTCATCGAACAAAAAGTTGTGTGTTTCCATCTTTTTGCAGAGCGCCTGTCTTGAATATTTAGGCTGAACTTCTGTCTTCTTGGCTTTGTTCTTCGAGCGACTCCAGGTTATAAACTTGATGGAAAAGTGCTCTTTGAGTTGACTGCGATGCTTTTGAAGAATAAAATTTTGATAGCAATATAATCCGTAGCCCCCAAGGATTGAGTTGATTGATTGGTCGATCGCCTCAATGCTTATTCTGGGAGATAATGATGATTCCTGAAAATTCAAAACATCTTGAAAAAGATGGTTATGTTATAACAATATTGAAATGATTCCGTACTCTTGGCTGTACATATTTTGACCTGTAAGTAGGTCTTGTTGATTTTCTCAGATCCTTTAAGTGGGCCCTCGCGTGACTCGGTATTTCCCAAGCTAAATGTGTGTTCAGGGTCGAGAAAGTCCATGATAGGCATTCAGACTCGATTGACTGCACATGCTGGTACTTTGGCCACATAGTGCAAGGTGCATCCGACTTTAAGGCTGATAAATCGAGGTTGCCAGTAAGTTGGTTGTTTCAAGGTGATGAAAAAAGCCCCCAGGAAATCAATAATTAAGAAATGAAAGACTCGACAGCTCATAGAGGCGAAACGACAAACCCTTGGATACCAAAGGTGCCGGCTTTATTTCATAATCATTGTGGATAAAATCAGCTGTATGTAGCTGTAGTGTGATACGGCCCTAGTTAGCCTTGATGATAACCAGCTCTAGTTAGCTGTAAAGATGATACTCAGCTCTGATTAGCTTTGATGATAATGTTCAGCTCTGATTAGCTTTGATGATAATACCCAGCTCTGATTATCTTAGATGTAGTATGGCCGCAGTTGTGCGATGTTCCATGGTAGAGGCAGTTCAAGATGATCCTCGAATTCTGAACGAGTGCTATCTTCTTCTTGCACATCCATGAGTTAATATGACCCAGCATGTAGATTTTTACTGATGATGTAAGGTCCTTCCCATGGCGGGGATAATTTATGCATTCCCTTGTGGTCCTGCTTGAGTCGCAGTACTAGGTCTCCTTTTTGAAAGGTGCGGGTTCTGATGCGTCGAGCATGATATCTCCGCAAATCTTGTTGATATACTGCTGACCTTGATGCTTCTAGATCTCTGGCTTCCTCTAAGGTATCCACCGAGTCTTCTCGAGCTATCTCGTTTTCCGTCTCAATGTATGTTGCGACTCTAGGCGAGTCGTGTATAATATCACTTGGCATGACGGCCTCTGCTCCATAGACCATTAAGTAAGGTGTATATCATGTGGATCTGTTTGGAGTTGTTCTTAAGCTCCATAGCACTGCTGGCAATTCATCCACCCAACATCCTGGAGATGCTTCAATCTTTTTAATAAGTCGCGGCTTAATCCAATGGAGGATCTCCTGGTTAGCACGCTCTGCTTGTCCATTGCTTTGTGGGTGTGATACTGACGTGAGGTCCAATCTTATCCCGTTATTTGCACAGAATATCTGGGTGGCCCCTTCAGAAGTGTTACTGCCATTGCCTGTGATAATGCTGTGAGGATATCCCAAAAGGAATATGATCTTCTTTAAGAATTTCACCGCTGTTTCGGCTTCACAATCTGCCACTGGCTCTGCTTCAATCCACTTGGTAAATTTATCTACCATGACTAAGAGGTGTGTCTTCCCATTGGAGGATCGCCTACAAGGTCCCACCGTGTCAAAACCCCAAACTGCAAAGGGCCATGTGATGGGGATTGTGCGCAATGCTTGAGCCGGCATATGTTTCTTGCCGTGCGTATTTCTGACATCCATCGCATATCCTGACAATCAGCTCAGCATCTGCCAACGCCGTGAGCCAGAAGAAACCATGTCTAAACGCCTTTGCCACCAAAGATCTGGACGAAGCATGATGGCCACAGTCGCCTGCATGAATTTCGTTCAAGATTTTTCGCCCTTCCTCTGGCGATACGCATCTCTGGAATGTTCCTGAAATACTTCTCTTGTATAGCTCATTGTTGATGATGGTATAAGCCTTTGATCGGCGCATTATTTTTCTGGCCTCCACCTCGTCTTCCTGGAGCACTCCGCGAGTCAAGAACGTCATGTATGGCTCTGTCCATGCTGGCTGCTCATGTAGAGCCGCGACCAAAGCTGACGCATTGTCTGGCCCGACGATGTCAATCTCTGTGGGAGGCTTCACTGATGGGTTATGTAGTTCGTCCAAGAATACGTTGGGCGGTACGGTGCCTATTGGAACCTAGGCGAGATATGCATCTGTGAAACCCACAAGTATAGCGAATCGCATGTAGCCTTTTCGATAAGTAAGTGTCGAACCCAACGAGGAGCTAAAGGTAGGATAAATTTCTCTCAAGTTTTATCAACCACTGATACAACTCTACGCACACTAAACGTTTACTTTATCTAGGAAATAATACTAGAGTAACAATACGGGTATGAGAGATAGCATTGCGAGATAATAAATACAAGAAAGTAAATGTGAGTGCTGCAGCAATAAAGTACACTAAGTAACCATAAACTAACAGTACCATGAGTGTGGAAAAGTGGTGGTATTGTGATGGCTTTGTCCAAGATTAATTAGTGAAGATATTTGGTTCATTCTTTTCGATGCATTTTCTATGTGGGAGAGGCTAAAATATGTGCACTCAACTACTTGTGATTACACATACTATATGATTGGATTGTTAGCAACATCCGTAAATACTAACAATGAATTAAGGTTCCCCCAACCATAGCCTTAAGTTCATGGTCCTCTTACTCCCATACGTGCAACTAACCGGTTCGAGTCCTTAGTTTCTGTCACTCCGGCAGGCCTACCCCATTCCTTTGCACATACTACCAACCCTATGATGTTGATCCATGCCGGCACAAATATTATGGACACCAAAGGACAGTACCATATCAACATACAACTCTAATGAACCAAAGACATTCAACCATTCAATCTAAGAACAAATAAACTACACAAACATGACATAGATCATCGGATAATAACTTATAGCATCAAACACCATGTTTACATAGGACGGTACAGAGGTGTGTGGGAGGATGAACCACTGTATACAAGGAAGAATTGCGATGGAGATGGCGGTGAAGACGGTGAA
This sequence comes from Poa pratensis, assembly GCA_947311845.1. Taxonomy (NCBI): domain Eukaryota; kingdom Viridiplantae; phylum Streptophyta; class Magnoliopsida; order Poales; family Poaceae; genus Poa; species Poa pratensis. Next base: position 38,329,002 of record CAMZMU010000053.1, read on the forward strand.
GGGGACAGCGAGGAGCGCAGGGCGCGGCGGCGCCGGCAGTGGCGCGGGGAGCTCCTCCCCCGCCGCCGGCATCATGGGGAACGCCACCCCTTAGCCCCCTTCCTTGATTCTTGGAGCCCTCCCCCATGGAGATGAGGTACATGGGGGAGGCAAAAACGTGGCTTTGGTGGCTGGAAATTCGTGGGTATGGGGTGTCCTCCACGAGTTAGGTTTCCTCTCTTTATATAGCTTCTCATTTCCGTCATCCCCTTTTAGTGATTCACTAAATCGGGCCTGTAGACCGCGTCCGACCTCCGATTGGGCTGTTCTCAAATCGGGCATAAAAGAAGCGTATGGAAAATTGTGACAACTTTGTATTTATCGAGTTTTCCGTTTGACGTCGTCTTCGAGGTCAAACTGACAATCTCTGTAAAAAGTTCTCAGACAGATTTAAGGAAAGTCCCAATTCGACTCCAACAAGTTTTCCACTTGTATTCTTGATAATTCCTACACATCAAAGTGTGAAAACAAGAACATTGTGCACTTCTGCAACTATTAATAGGTTAGTCCAAATAAATCATAAACTTAATATAAAAAACAAGTGTCAAAGGCATAATATTAACATGAAACAATAAAAATTATAGATACGTTTTCGACGTATCAATGCTCCTCATTTTGCCTTCTATCCATGTGGTCTAACCTGGAACCCAGCAAAGTGTCCCGCAATCTGCTCCACTTCGCGTCGATATGCTGCCTGTAACATCCCAAGTTTTTCAAAATTTTGAAAAAATCAGAAAAATTAAAAACTTTTGAAAACTATTATGTATTTTGCTTTGAAAGGAAAATTCATGCATGCATGCATTCATCATCATATTGCATTTTGCATTTGGATATTTCAAAAGTGGGAATTATAATTCCACTTGAAAACATATTTAGGAAAATATATTAAAAGGGCAAACCCTTCCCTATATATATATTTTTGATTATTAGGTTTTATTAGTTATGTGTAAATTTTGTTGTAAATTGATTGTTTGCATTTGGAAAATAATTTAGGTTCAAATGTTTACAACTGTGGTTTGAGTTAGAATTTATTTTTAGCCACCAAAACCGTGTTTTAAAACCTATTTCTAAACTTGACATTAAGTGTCAATATATGCCTTTAAACATTTTCTACAAAATTTAAATTAAGAAAGTTTTGGAAAAGTGTTTTAGAAGGTGTTAAAAGAAAGACCTTGTTTTTACAAATTTTAGCATTTGGTTTTAATCCATTGGAATTATAAATCAAAATATAAAAGTTTTCAGTTTTGGAAAAAGTTTTGAACAAAAAAAAATGAACGCAGCTATCCGCCGCCCGAGCAACGCGTAACCAGCCCATCAGCAGCCCGAGGCCTAGCTCCTCTCTCCTCTCACTGACGGGTGGGACCCACCTGTCAACGTTCTCCTCAGCACATCGTGGCCGTCCTTCGACGTCCGTGCTCGACACGGAGCTCCCGCCGCGCGCTGCTACCCTAGCCCCTTCTCCACGTTGTCTGTCCCATATAAACCTCCCCCTCGACGTCCGTGCGTGGCCCCAAAAAACCTAACCCTAGACCCCACCACCGCAGCGAATTTCCTCACCGAAGTTTATCCTCGCCGCCGGCCATCTTCGACGAATCCGGTAACCACCCGCGCCCTCGAACCCTCCCCTCTTCCCTAGCATCTTCCCCTTGTCCAGGCGCACCCCCTGACCTTTTCCCCGAATTTCTAGCGCAGGCAAACAACGCAACCGAAGCTCGCCGGAGCCGCGGCAACTCCATCCGTCGTCTACGCCGTTCCAGGACGGGAAAGAGAACGCCAACCCCGCCATCCTCTTCGTCGGGGTTCCGCGTCCCGTCGTCATCTTCTCGAGGCCCAAGGACCACCGAGCCACCCCTGTCCACCGCCGGAGGCCAGATGCCGCCGCGACGCCATCTCCGACAACCAACGCCGCCACGGTATGGTCGCCGATCCCGGGCCGTCCGATATGTGTTCAACGGTCCAGATTAGATCTAGCCCGCGTTTGTCAGTTTCTCCTCCGCGTCCACGACCGTCCACCTGTGTCCGCACACCGTCCGTGCCCGCGTCTGGCCACGTTGACGAGGACCAGCCAATCAGAAGCAGCCACGTCGCCAGGATTTTTTTTATTTTATTTCCTTTTAACGTTTTCTTACAGTTTAGTCCATGTAATTTAAAACTATCATTAATTTTTATTGGCTTAGCCAAATTTTACAAACTTTACCTTGTTGAAAAGCTTATGACACGTAGAAACTTTTGGCTCAATTAATTTTAGTTTTGTCAAACCTATTTTGGTTCAATTTTAAAAATGGTTGTTTAAGTATTTTTGACTTAAATTGAAATTAAAAAGTGATTTTTGAGTAATTCCTATTGATATAGCTTTGTTTAGTTAATCTTTGGCCGTAGGAACACTCTAGTATTTTTGTATATTAGTTTTATTCGATTTTTGTATTTAATTGTAGTTATGCCCTTTTTAGGAGTTTTAAAATTAAAATTATTGTTTAAAAATTATTTTCATCATATGTTCGAGTTATAAAATAACTTAGTGATATTGTGGAAGGTTGAGATGCATGACAAAGTACTTAGAAAATATGGCCTCTCAACAATATCTTTTTCCTTAGAAAATATTTGATAACTCTTTTTGCCAATATTTTTCCTTAGAAAATTTGACATCTTAAATTTGTTAAGTTTTTCCTTAGCAAAATTTAGCACCTTATAAATGGTGTACTTTCCTTAGAAATTATTTTGTCATTCTTGGGTTTCTCAAACATGAAGCTAGAAGGACAAAGAAGGACTTAGCCAAGACAACAGACTCCAGAAGCATCTCCAAGATGTAAAAGCACTTAGAAGAAAATCAAGAGGAACTTCAAGAAGACCAACCACCTATTTTTCCTAAGTCTTTCTTTCTATCTTTTTATTTCCTCTCCATTTAACTTAGTGGTGGTACCAAATGATGAAGTCTGCAAAATCATCAAGTCCTACAAGAAGCAATGGAGTCACCACACCAAGGAAGGAATGACAAGGAAGATTGAAGATGATCCTTGAAGACCAACTACATCCTTCTCTCTTCTATTTTTTTTTCTTTCTTCCAAACTCTGTCTTTCACTTTGGACATAGACCAAGTCCTTGTGTTTATGACTAAGTCCCTAGAGTGCTAGTTGAAGATTCTTTGAAGACCCAACATGTGAAGACTTGGAGCAACCATACCACCAATTTAAGTTGATTATATCAAGTTTATTTTGCCCAACCTTGACCTTGACCTAGCCAAGATTAGGTTTTTTGTCCATGTTCCTCAAGTTTTTGCACATCATGCATGTCATATATCCTTAGAGTATTTTGCACATCATGCATGGCATATTTTTCCTTAAAAAGTTTTTGGTATGATTGCATTTTTATTGTGGCTTGTTTGATGTGTTAGAATTTTCGGAGAGACGAAGACTTTTGCAACTGCTACTCCTACTCTCCCTGTTGTCAAGGCAAGTGGCACACCCCCATAAATTTCCTAAGTATTTTCTATGCATGTCTTAGAATATTCTTTATAGCATGTGTTGGATAGTATGCTATGCTAAAACTACTATCTCCTTTTTACTAGTTGTGTCTAGAATCCTATGATAACTTAGTAGAATTATTGATGCTATGCAAAAGTGTTTATTGAAAAGCTTAATTCTACTAAGTTAAATAAACACCTGGGTGGATTTGGGCTTGATTGGCTGTTGAGAGTTGAGTGTTGTCCCGATGGGATATTCACTTGTGGATTGCCACCCAGGAACAAAGGGACCAATGTTTTCTCTAAGTGACGATGCTTCCCGTGCACCATTAGTCATATGGGCTCTGGCTAATGGATTAAGTTGCGTGGACTTATCCCGACTTGACAGGTGGTGGTAGAAGGTTAGAATGGGAGCGCGTCAAGTCTGCATGGGATGGGAAAATGCTTCTAAAAAGTTCGTCTTAACCTTCTCCTTTTCCTTAGCACAAATTGAGTGTAGAGGATAGTTTGGGTTGGTTGATCTAATGGTGAAAGTGCACAACCTCTGCAGAGTTTTAAAACTAAGCATTAGCCGTGTCCATGGTTACGGACATTTCAATCAGCTGATCAAGGACGTCAACGGAGGCTCCCAAAATTCCAACTTATGAAGTAAAAATTGAAGGGTGAACAAGGGTAGATGAGACTATGGTTTCATGCCATACTTGTCTTGTTTTAAAAGAAAAGTCTTTTCAAAAGAGATAGGAAAAACTGGCTTTATGCAAATTAGCCTTGAACTCCACCAGCCAAATATGCATATAGGTTATAGAGTTATTCCACTAAGTGTCCACATAGTGTCACTTGCCAGTTCCATTTTAATGGTTCTGACCCACTCTGTTGCAATATTTTATTTGTTGCAGATTGCTCTGACGATGATGAGAATTCGTTTAAGGTTTCGAGTCTGCAACCAACATGTTCGCCTGGCACATGAAGAAGATGGAGACTCCATGAAGAATAAATTTCCACTGCATTACTCTTTCGAAGCTAGCCTTGTGCTATGCAATTTGTGATGAATATTTTCTAAGTCTGGATCTCGTGTAATAATTGATACTTTGCTGTGATATTTCGTCTTAGACTGTGTGTGCAAACGATCGATCTAGGGATTTGCACTATACACAGGGATCTTGCCAATTTTTAAGTGCAGGTCCTCTACACTGCCATATTGGCATCTCTACTATCCCATGTTCCAGACACCTGTTGTGCCACCAGGTCTGAATCGCCGAGGCATCATATACGATTTATGTTCATCTCCTTTGCAATGCGGAGTCCATGTAGTAATGCCTCATATCCCGCCACATTGTTTGTGCAGTTGAAGTGTATCTGAAGCACATAGCTGAGCTTATCTCACTTTGGGGACGTCAACACTACTCTGCTCCTGATCCTTGCAGCTGTCTAGATCCATCAAAATGCATGACCCAATATTTTGTATCCGGAGTGGTAGGTATTGACTGTATTGTCCAATCGTTGATAAAATCTGCTAGAGCCTGCGACTTAATAGCCGTCCGTGTGCTCATAGTTAATGTGATATGGTCCGAGCTCAATCGCCCACTTGGCTATTCTTCCCGTGGCTTCACGGTTCCTAATTATGTCTGCCAAGGGTGCCGCGCTGACCACTGTTATTGGATGTTCTTGGAAGTAGTGCTTCAACTTGCGACTCGCAATGAACATGCCAAATACTAGCTTTTGCCATTGGGGGTATCGTTGTTTGGAAGCTGTTAGTACTTCACTGACGTAATATACTGGCCTCTGGACTGGGTACTCCTTTTCTGGCTCCTGCCTTTCTACAACTGCGACCACGCTGAATGCTTGCGAGTTCGCGGCTACATAAAGTAGCATGGGTTCTTTATCTTTAGGAGCCGCTAAAACTGGAGCATTTGTCAACTGGTTTTTTTAGGGCCGTGAGGGCTTCGTCAGCTTCATCGTTCCAGACAAAGGTATCAGACTTATTTAGCAGCCGGTACAGGGGCAAGGCCTTTTCTCCTAGCCTTGATACAAAACGGCTTAAAGCCGCCACGCATCCTGTGAGACGCTGAACATCTTTGAGGCTTTCTGGCTTCTTGAGCTCTGTAATGGCCTTTATCTTCTCAGATTGGCCTCTATTCCTCTTTCGATACTATAAAACCCAGGAGCTTTCCTGCGGCACTCCGAAAACGCACTTTGTCGGATTTAGCTTCATGTTGTACTTCCTTAAATTATTGAAGGTTTCCTCAAGATCACCGATGAGGTCCCTTCCCTTCTGTGACTTGACCACGATGTCATCAACATAAGCATGTACGTTGCGACCTATTTGCTCGTGTAAGCAATTCTGTATGCACCTCTGGTAAGTCGCCCCTGCGTTCTTCAATCCAAATGACATGCTGACGTAACAGAAGGCTCCAAAGGGTGTGATAAAAGACTTTTCTCCTGATCTTCCTCCTTCATCTTGATCTGATGATAACCTGAGTAGGCGTCCAGAAAACACAGCAACTCACACCCAGCTATTGAGTCAATCACTTGATCAATCCGCGGTAGGGCAAACGGATCCTTTGGGCATGCTTTGTTAAGGCTTGTGTAATCGATGCACATGCGCCAAGTGCCATTCTTCTTCATGACCAATACTGGATTTGCCACCCATTTGGGTGAAATACCTCCGTTATGAATCCTGCGGCTAGTAGCCGGGCTATTTCCTCGCCTATTGCTTTCCTTCTATCATCATGAAAGCGTCGCAGCGGCTGTTTTACTGGTTTAGCCATTGGGTCCACGTTGAGGCTATGTTCTGCTAATTCTCTTGGTAGCCCTGGCATATCTGAAGGCTTCCATGCAAAAATACTCTGTTTTCCTGAAGGAACGCAGCTAAGGCTTGTTCTTGTTCCCCTTCCGTGTGTGCTCCAATGCTCGCCTGCTTGGAGAGTCTCCGGAACAAGATCTATCAGTTTCGTGTCTTGGGCCGCTTTGAATTTGATTGCGGCTCAACTGTGGGCGTTCTGACTACACTCATGTCGTTGGGGTCGATCTGCGACTTATATGCTTTTAACTCTTCTGAAGCACATGCCGTTTCTGCGAAAGCCGCATCTCCTTCTTCGCACTCAATTGCTTTTCCCCTATCTCCATGCACGGTGATGACCCCTTTTGGTCCTGGATTTTTAGCTGTAAGTACACGTAGCAGGGCCTAGCCATAAATTTGGTGAATGCTGTCCGTCCAAAGAGGGCGTGATATGGGCTTTGGAATTTGACCACCTCGAAGCATATGAACTCGCTCCGAAAGTTTTCTTCCGTCCCAAAGGTTACTCCCAAGGTTATTTTCCCTACAGACTGGGCGGATTTTCCCGGACAATGCCGTGAAAGATGGTTGAGGTGTGCTGTAAGCTGGTGTCTAAAAGCCCCAGACGCTTGAAGGTGTCGTAATACATAATGTTTATGCTGCTTCCTCCATCCATGAGATCCTTGGTTAACTTATACCCGGCTACGTAAGGTGCCACCACCAACGTCAGTTTTCCTGGTTCACGAACTTGTGGCGGGTGGTCCTCGCGGCCCCAAGTTATTGGGTGATCAGACCATTTCAGCCGTTGGGGGCCTGCTGGTACCACAACATTCACTGCTGGCTTGTGCGACTTAACTTTTCTTCTCGCTTGGAAGTGTCGGTGACTATGATATGGTACTGCCCTGTTTGCCTGGGGTTACCGGAGTTATTGCTATTATTGGGGCCCATGTTTTGGGCCGTGCTGGCACGGTTTTCCCCGCTGTGGGTTCCTGGGTTCCCTCCTTGAGGCTGACTTTCATCTTTCCATCTCTTGTAGTAATTGCATTGTGCCTTTGTGTGGTCAGCAGGTCATCCATCGCCTCCCGTATGAAGGTCACACGGCCTATTGAAGACTTCTTCTAGGTTTATCGGTCGGAATCCTCTGCCACGACCCTTTCCTCGATGGTTCTTGGGTCTATCATTGGTATTAGCCACGAGCCCGGAGCTCGCCTCTTCATTCTTTCTCTTGTTATTGCTACTGCCCTCATTGGCATTGCTTGGGCGCTGGCTCCGGCTCTGCCTGCCCTTTGTGATGCCACCTTCTGTCTCGCCATCTTAGGCATCCTTCGTTTTGTCTGAACCGGCGTATCTGTTAGCCGCGTCCATTAGTTCTCCCATATTTGACCTTATCCTTCATGCGTCCTAATTTGTGGACGAGGGGCTCAAATTTGCAGTTCTTCTCCAGCACCAATACCGCGGAACTGGCTGGTGTATTGTCGGGCTAATGAATTATTTCTGCGACTCGCCTCATCCAATGGCGACTGGACTCTCATTCTTTCTGGTCGCATCTCTCTAGGTCCTCGATAGTACAGAGCCGCTTACATGTTCCTTGAAAGTTTTTAATGAAGACCTCCTTCATGTCCTCCCAAGTATGTATGGAATTGGGGGGCAGGTTCTGCAGCCAGGTATGAGCCGCGCCTTCTAGCATTATGTTCAAGTACCTTGCGCAAATTTCCTCTGAGGCGTTCAGGATACTCATTCCCATCTCATAATTGTTCAGCCAGGTGATAGGATCCATGCTGACATCGTAGTTTGCCACCTTGTGCGGCCCTTTAAAGTCTGCCGGGAAGGGTTCTGATCTTATCCGTTCTCCGAAACATACCGACCCCTTAAGTCGCGAGGCCAGGGAGGTTGATGTTCTTATTGGCTGAGCGACTCTTGTGGGTTGCGCCGGTTCCTCGGGTGCTGTGATTTGTGTTTCCATGGCTTGTGCCCTGACTGGCATGTTGGCTGTGGTGGCTGTCGACGGGCAACACTTGGAGGTCTACTATGGACGCTTCTTTCTGCTGCTCCGTTGTTTGGCGCGGCTCGCGCCTGCCTTCCGCGACTCGTCATGTTCGCTTGCTGCACTATAGCGGTGCTTAGCATCTCTATGGCGTGTCGTGCTTCAACATTAGCTGGATCGTTTCCGGTTGGCATTATTTTAGCCAGAATTCCGGTGGCCGCATACACATTGTCCGCAGGACTCGGGTAATGCCCTTGCGGGGTATGGAATCTCCTAGGTCGCGGCGATGATGGCGGCCTGACTTCTTCGTTGAGCCGCTATGGCGCTGCGACTGTTGCCTCCACCGGGACCGCTACGCCAGGGGTAGGTGGGAATTCCACCTAGGTTGAGTCGCCGGAACTCGCGGTGGCGGTTGATGCATGTAAAATGCATACATGAACTTTACATTTTATTACATGTTATTCCATGTTATTTGCATCATATAAGGGTTATATTCATGATTTATATTGAGTTTTGGGGATAATTAACAACTTCCCCATTTTTCTGGAATTAACCCTGCGCTGTCAGAAAACCCCTTTTTTCTATATTTTGATGTTTCAGGGACCCAAACGACGTCCAAATGACCTGAAACTTTACGGGGATCATTTTTTTTGGAAGGAACGAAACGTAGGCGCAAAGGAGAACCAGAAGGCCAAAAGGGGTGGGCCCACGCGGCCAGATTCCCTGACCGCGTGGGGTCCCCCATCCTGGCCCTCGGGCCTCCGCTGCCGTCGATCTTTCTTCCCGAAGCTTCGTCTTGACCTAAAAACGACTATATATAGACCCCCCAGGGCTTTCGCGAAAGGGAGCGCCGCAGAAACACAGAAACCACGAAACAGAGATCTGGAGCTGAAGATTGGAGGGGAAAACTCCGGCGGGGCGCTGCCGGTGTGGTCTCCTTCCCCTCCAACAACATCTCCACCGACACCATGATGAAGAGGGAGTAGTCCACCCCTGGACTATGGGTTTGTGGAAGTAACTTATATATCTCTCCTCTCTATGAGCTTCACTAATTAGTACCGTATGAGCTGCTGAACATGATTACGGTCATCTATGTAATTCCTTTGTGGTGGATCTTTATTATGAGTTAATACATGTTTGAGATTGCAATGGTTTTGTTTCAGTTATGAAATAGATGCATATTATGTACCCCGTTCTTATTTACTTGTCATGATCAAGCATGTTTATGAGAGCATGTGAGGGGGAACGTGTGCATTAGTTGGAGTAACGGGGGTGGCTAGTGCAGTGAACGTGACAGATAGTTCTGCGATCCACTTGGGTTTTCTACCTTACTTTGTTGCCTCACTACGGATAAACAAAAATACCATGGTGGATGTGACCTTGGCCACTATCTCCATGACTAGATCTAGCATGTTCTTATTTTAACTTCATGTCATTGAACTTATTGCTATGCTCTGATTTATCTTAATTACTAAGGTGTTATGATTTAGTTCGCATCTTGGTGGAGCATAAGAGAGAGAACAACTTATACTTGAGATCTCTATGTTAGGACGTGATGCCCATATTATTAATAACTTGTCAAACCATGTCTTGCCATCTTACAGTTAATTTTAGTGTTTCATTGTCACCACGTTATCAAGAGAGAGTGCATTTGTGAAACCATGAACCCCGGTCCATTTTTAATCATAAGAAACACCTTTCCAACACTTTTATCACCACTTTTGTTTGCTGCCATTATTAAATCCAAAATACAAAAACACTTTTACATCTTGCATTCATCATAAAAAACCCAAAAATATCATTTATCATTACTACCATCATCCTTGCATATTTATTTTACCATCATTGCATATTTACTACTGTTTGCATATTTATTTTATTATCATTCTCACACCTTGTGCTTGACAACCACTTGGTGAGGTTGAGGGCACAAAACAATTTATTTTGTTGCAGGTTCTCAAGAGAAGGATAAGGAGATAACACCTGAAATACTGGTTCCCCGAGAGTTCGATATTAAACCCTCGAGTCACCCCTCGTGGGCAAAACTGTCTTCCACTACTGCATACACTCTGCACTTGGAGTCTCAACCTAACCCATTTACTTTTCACGCAGGTACCACGCGAAGGGGCTAGCAACTGTTTTCTGGCGCCGTTGTGGGGTAACTACGTGAAGGGCCATCAAGACGTTTTCTGGCGCCGTTGCCGGGGAGATAGAAGCAACACCGAAATATATTCCCTCGTCAACTGAGCGCTCAGCAAAGAGTTTTCTGGCGCCGTTGCCGGGGAACCATAGCTGAAAGGTTTATCCAAGGATCACTCACATCAAGTCAACCTCATCACCAACTTGTGTAACAACCTAAGCTTGGGAAGTTGCATCTACGTGAGCTTCATCTTATCCATCTTTACCTACAATCATTTTATTTTGTTTTGTTCTTGTCTTGCATATCATATTTATATTTCGGTTTGCATATTTTATTTTCAGTTTTGTATTTTGTGTTGCATTTGTTATTTCGGTTTTGCATTGTTTAGTGTCATTTTATTTTCAGTTTTGCATAAAAAATTAAAAACACATAAAAACTTGTTAAAATGGAAGATAGAACTAAATTGTGTGACTACACAAACACTCCTAATGATCAATTTATTGCTAAGCCTATCACCACACCTGAGATTACTGCTGAGAGCTATGAAGTAAGTCCTAGTTTGTTGAACTTGATAACTAGGAAACAATTTGGCGGTAGAACATGGGAAGATGGTCTTGAGCATCTTAATAATTTTACCGGCATTTGTATTGTGCAAGACTTTAAGGCACCTGATATTGTGATGCCAAAATTATTCCCTTTTTCGCTAAATGGAGAGGCAAAAGAGTGGATATATTCATTACCCCTTGCTGAAGTTAAAACTTGGAGAGAACTAGAAAAGGCATTCCTTAGGAAATATTATCCCCTTTTTAAAGTTTGGCAACATAGAAACGAACTGGTCAATTCTATGCATGTTGAGAAAAGGACTAGAAGTGGGGAAGTACTCCTTGCTAAGGAAACTATTATGGTAATGAAAGAGAAAAAAAGTTGAGGAAGTTAAAATGCTTAGTGAAGTTAAGGAACCATTTGTTGATTTAGAGAAGTGTAGCTTGCATGAATTAATTTCTATCTTACAAAAATTTGCAAGTGATCCTTCTGTTAATATTAACCAGCTGGTTTTGGTTCCTATATTGCTAATCATGTCTTAAAAGAAAAGATTGCTAGGTACAATCAAGAAGCTATGATACCACCTAAGCTTGGGGATATCTGGATCCCTAAGTCTAGTAACCATTGGAAAAGAGACACACCATGCTATACTTGATCTAGGATCTAGTGTCTCTATATTATCTAAAGAACTATATGAAGTCCTTGAACTTAAAAATATTGAGAAATGCTCTATTGAACTTGCACTTGCTGATGATTCCATTAGACATGCTCTAGGAAAAGTAAGTGATGTTATGGTAGAGTTACACATGACTTTTGTGCCTGTTGATTTTCTAATCATGGACATGGGGAATAAAACCTCTAGTCCTATTATTTTGGGAAGACCTTTTCTTCGTACTACAGGTGCCATTATTGATTCAAAGGAAGGGAATGTGAAGTTTCAGTTTCCACACAAGAAGAGCATGGAACACTTCCCAAGGAAGAGGGACACACCAAGGTTCAAGCTCCCTCATGAGCTACGTCCCCTTTGATTATCAAGTAAGTAAGCCTAGCTATATGGCTATAAAGAAAGCGCTTTACGGGAGGCAACCCGGTTGTTTTTGTTTGAGATTTTCTTTGAGTCCTCTTGCTGTAACAAGAGAGTAGTTTGTTAGTTTTGTTTCTGGGATTTTTAATAAAGAACCAAGTTTTACCTATTTTGGGTTTGAAAAGTTGCTATTCATTTTCGGAGAGTTTTCTGCCTGCACGAAGTCTGTGCACGGTTTGATTTTTCATTTTTTATCTGTAACTCCGATTGAGCTGTAATTTGAACTGTAGCTTCAACTTTTCATCCTCTGTATACGTGATTTTTTCAGATTTTCTGACGAGTTTAAGTAGGGTAGAAAAATGCGTTTTGCTGCTGCTGTTTTTCTGGACAGATTCTGTCTTGATATTGTTTGATGCATTCTTTGAGCTTTTTGCTTGAATCTTTTTGATTCAATTGAGTTTATGAGTAGGCATACAACATTATATACTCTCTGGACATTCATATGAATTTTTCCTAAGGATTTTATGCAGCAAGGAACCTATTTGTTTATCACTACTAATATCACCCCACAGAAAAGAAATGGGAGAAACGGTGTTTTGAAGTTTTTTCACAGGGATTAGAGGAGCTGCACCAAGAGCTATCCAAGGATGGTGAAGACCATAAGCTTGGGGATGTCAAGACAACCCCACTGACCAACACACTCTCGGTTTGCACACGTCTAACTTCTGTTTTTCGATCAAAGCACTTTATCGTATAAACTTGGAGCGTCTGTTTTTTTGCTTTTGTTATTTCGGTTTGATTTTTATTTTCTAAGACCACCACTATCATTTATATATGAGAGAGCTACTGGAAGTTTGGGTTGAATTATGTTGGATGCTATTAAATATATTGGGATAGGGATGTTTGAGTTGATTTTAAAAGATACATATAGTTGCATAATTCATGTGCTTTGAATGAATGTTAATTTGCAAGTGTTTGTCAAGAGCTATCTTTTACCATGTTTAGATGTTGAATTTTAACTTTACTTGGTTTAACATGGATTGATTAGTTCTATGGACACTTATGCATGCATTTAGATGGTCAACTTTCTCCCTATTGCTAGCCCAAAAATTACAACAAGTAAAAAGCTTGTTTCCCAACACCTTCAACCAAAGTTTTTCCAGTGAGTCCACCATATCTACCTATTAGCTTTATGCTATTCCAAGTATGTTTATCATGTTATATTGTGTTATCTACATTTCTGAATTTAAATGCTTATGTTATTGATTGTCATGGGAAAAATTGGTTAAAAGCTCTCACGAACTTGATGCACAATTTACTTTTATTGCATTTAATAAGCATGAACCATTGTGATTAAAATTATGAAGTTGTGGGCTTGACAATTGTTTTGGTTGGGAGTTAGCCCATATGTGCTGTCACATGGCAAGCTTTCAACATTGCACTTATTTATATTTAGTTGATGTCATGTACTTTTGTTTATGGATGCCTATCATGGGTGAAATGAATGTGGATACTTAGTAAGTTCAAAGAGTTTGTATAAATGGTTAGAGAAATGCCTGGGCCGCTAATCTAAGCCATGCATCATTCATGGTGGAAATTTACAGCATAACCATAATGTTCATTCAGTGATGCACCTCATAATAAAAAGCTATACCCATAGTAAATAAAAGAGTGCTGAGATTGTTCATTGTCTGTTTGTCTTGTTGTTTTGACATGGGCTTGTTCATGTCAAGGGGCAAGAGGTACCCCAGTGCAGTTCTTGATGATACTATTATTACTTGCAATGACCTTTATTTGAATTTACTTTGTGGACCAAAGTGAGTAACACATGGTGTAGGTACTTGTATTCAAGGGACATGAGACATTCAACCAATACATTGTCAAGCACACCACTCATATTTGCTTTCACTTTAAACATTAATCATTCAAGATGCTATGATAGGGGTAATGAGAGCTCCACACCAATGACTACCACATTGCAAGCATTAACTTAAGTAGAAGTGTTTGGAAGTTAGATGAAACTTATTCATGCTTTACCTCTACTTATTTATCTATCCAAAGTGTCCACCTTTTATATTCAGTTTTCATAAGAAGTACTCTATGACCACCATAGGATGTTTTTACTTTTCATTATGCATACATTTGGTCCATAGTACTTTCTTCTATATTACACTTTGTGAATTTATCATTGAACATCTTTACATTGAGTATTTGATATCACTTCATAATTTATCTTGCATATTGTTATTCCTTTGAAGAATGAATCATTTGACTCTATGTAGCAATAGTAATCACCTTTGATATCCATTGATAGTATTAAAATGCAAAGTCCATGTTAGTTTTATCACCTTCATACTCGGGACGAGCATGGGTTAAGCTTGGGGATGTTGATGCATGTAAAATGCATACATGAACTTTACATTTTATTACATGTTATTCCATGTTATTTGCATCATATAAGGGTTATATTCATGATTTATATTGAGTTTTGGGGATAATTAACAACTTCCCCATTTTTCTGGAATTAACCCTGCGCTGTCAGAAAACCCCTTTTTCTATATTTTGATGTTTCAGGGACCCAAACGACGTCCAAATGACCTGAAACTTTACGGGGATCACTTTTTTGGAAGGAACGAAACGTAGGCGCAAAGGAATCGAAGAAACGGAGACCAGAAGGCCAAAAGGGGTGGGCCCACGCGGCCAGATTCCCTGACCGCGTGGGTCCCCCATCCTGGCCCTCGGGCCTCCGCTGCCGTCGATCTTTCTTCCCGAAGCTTCGTCTTGACCTAAAAACGACTATATATAGACCCCCCAGGGCTTTCGCGAAAGGGAGCGCCGCAGAAACACAGAAACCACGAAACAGAGACTGGAGCTGAAGATTGGAGGGGGAAAACTCCGGCGGGGCGCTGCCGGTGTGGTCTCCTTCCCCTCCAACAACATCTCCACCGACACCATGATGAAGAGGGAGTAGTCCACCCCTGGACTATGGGTTTGTGGAAGTAACTTATGTATCTCTCCTCTCTATGAGCTTCACTAATTAGTACCGTATGAGCTGCTGAACATGATTACGGTCATCTATGTAATTCCTTTGTGGTGGATCTTTATTATGAGTTAATACATGTTTGAGATTGCAATGGTTTTGTTTCAGTTATGAAAGTAGATGCATATTATGTACCCCGTTCTTATTTACTTGTCATGATCAAGCATGTTTATGAGAGCATGTGAGGGGGAACGTGTGCATTAGTTGGAGTAACGGGGGGTGGCTAGTGCAGTGAACGTGACAGATAGTTCTGCGATCCACTTGGGTTTTCTACCTTACTTTGTTGCCTCACTAGGGATAAACAAAAATACCATGCTACCGGAGAGTGGATGTGACCTTGGCCACTATCTCCATGACTAGATCTAGCATGTTCTTATTTTAACTTCATGTCATTGAACTTATTGCTATGCTCTGATTTATCTTAATTACTAAGGTGTTATGATTTAGTTCGCATCTTGGTGGAGCATAAGAGAGAGAACAACTTATACTTGAGATCTCTATGTTAGGACGTGATGCCCATATTATTAATAACTTGTCAAACCATGTCTTGCCATCTTACATGTTAATTTTAGTGTTCCATTGTCTACCACGTTATCAAGAGAGAGTGCATTTGTGAAACCATGAACCCCGGTCCATTTTTAATCATAAGAAACACCTTTCCAACACTTTTATCACCACTTTTGTTTGCTGCCATTATTAAATCCGAAAATACAAAAACACTTTTACATCTTGCATTCATCATAAAAAACCCAAAAATATCATTTATCATTACTACCATCATCCTTGCATATTTATTTTACCATCATTGCATATTTACTACTGTTTGCATATTTATTTTATTATCATTCTCACACCTTGTGCTTGACAACCACTTGGTGAGGTTGAGGGCACAAAACAATTTATTTTGTTGCAGGTTCTCAAGAGAAGGATAAGGAGATAACACCTGAAATACTGGTTCCCCGAGAGTTCGATATTAAACCCTCGAGTCACCCCTCGTGGGGAAAACTGTCTTCCACTACTACATACACTCTGCACTTGGAGTCTCAACCTAACCCATTTACTTTTCACGCAGGTACCACGCGAAGGGGCTAGCAAATGTTTTCTGGCGCCGTTGTGGGGTAACTACGTGAAGGGCCATCAGTGGTTTAGCCTCCAGGACCCGAGTCGCGACTCGTGCGGCGTTCGCCGTCATCTGCTGGCGCTCCTCCTGGATTCTCCGGTTCTCTCGAGCGAGTTGATCCCGCTCTTCTCCCATCCTTTGTACTTCAT
This sequence comes from Poa pratensis, assembly GCA_947311845.1. Classification (NCBI taxonomy): domain Eukaryota; kingdom Viridiplantae; phylum Streptophyta; class Magnoliopsida; order Poales; family Poaceae; genus Poa; species Poa pratensis. The sequence goes on from CAMZMU010000053.1 coordinate 38,345,277, forward strand.
AGAGGAGTTCTTCCCTTGCTGCCTCGATCTCTGTGGCTCGCACGACAGCGTTTTCGGCTGTCACGGGAACAAGCAGCGGGTTGCTAGCCGCTGCTGGTCTCTCGATTTCTCCAGCTGTCCTAGACGTGCTTGCTCCTCCTGCCATATAGATCCCAATGGGTGCTTCTTCCGTATCTGACGCCGAGGCTGTCTCTGGGATGTAACTTTCGTAATTTTCTTTCAAGAGGGGAACGATAGATCTGGAACTTCGCGAATCCACGCTTCCCTCAGATCCTTCTTCTTCCGAGTCTCCGATCTGATTTGAACTCGGCGAGTTGAAGATGTAACCGACGAAAACGTGGATGTCGCCGAACGGAATCACGTGCCCTATTTGCACGTAATCCGCCTCTGGACCCCACCCTGAATCGTCGATCAAAGGGACGCCGTCGACCATCTTGACTTGGCCGGTGACGAGGTTTTCCGCTCCTGGCATTGATCCAACACGGAACGTGACGCTTTTGACCGCTTGCCCCACGGTGGGCGCCAACTGTCGTGGGGTAATCTCGGCAGATGTCATTGCGATGACTTCGTGGATGTGGGGTTATGTGAGTCGAGCGTCTCCGATCTTAAGATCACAGGGCACGAGGAAGACAATGTTTACCCATGTTCGGCCCCTCAACGTGAGGTAAAGACCTACTTCCTGCCTATCCTAGATTGTGATTGATATGAATATGGTGTTACAAGGGTTGGCGATCGAGGTAGCGAGTCGCCGTATGTTTTAGGGTTTAGGGCTTGGATCCCTTCTACGTCCTGCGAGTCCTCCTTATATGCACGGAGGCTCGCTAGGTTACAAGGAAAGTCTATTATCTTAGGAAAGTGTCGACCGGAGTCCTTCTAGGAGACTACATGTCTTCGTGTCGTCCAAGTCAAGTTCTTCTCGGTCTTCTAGATCTTTCTTGCAACATCCTTGGTGTCGGCCCATCTTCGTGTAAGCCCGCTAACGGTGCGGCCACGATCCATAATGAGTCGCACTTCTCTTGATGAGTCGTGGGTTAAGTATTCCCCCGACAGTCGGCACGATCGCAAGTTCACCGGAGCACGAAGCCTTCCCGGTGCAGTGCGCACGCGCCGCTGGATTTGTCTCCTCGCCAAAGAAATCAACGACGATTTGGTGGCGCTTCTCCTCCGCAAGGGTCAGAGAGGATAGAGAAGAAAGATGCGGAGAAGGGAACTGAGAGGAAGCGACGGACACTGTTTGAATCACGGTGGAGTTTTGCCGGGATGTGACAAAACGGTTCGAGCGAATCTCCGTCCCTCGATTCCGATCGGACAGACGCGATGAGTGAGCACGACGAAGAGTCAAGAGAGTGCCCACGCACGGAATAGATTTCTCGGTGTCGAGAGTTGTGTCTCCCTAAAAAAGGCAGACCTGTGTAGAAAAATAAAAACTCAAATAAGGAAAAAAAAAGTTGAATGCTTGTTTTTGAGACTAGTTGCTTTGCACGTGCAACACACGTCTCCAAAATACTCGTATAACACAACATACGTTCTTTTGAATGGCATTCCTCTTTTAATGTGTTGCTTTTTTTTGTAGTTTTAATAATATACACGCATGTGTTTACCAAATGAAGCATAGCAATGATTGAATTTGTATCTCCCTTCAGAAATATGTGAGCTAAAATTATATTCTCATCATATATATAGGACACCAACAACAATAATCAACCTACAAATGAATTATCTTAAAAAATATTCAAGAGCACTTCAAGGTCTGATTGTTTTCACTATTTTACACCTAAACGGCGAGCAGAGAACATAGCTCACTTTCAATGCAGCATGTAGATCGAAAAGGAGAACCTACTTATGTTGCTCTGTTCAAGTGTTCAAAACACAGATGATGCAAATAGCACTGCATGTTGGAATTATAATAGGCAAATAACACTTTGCATGCACAGTGACCAGGTTGATCGTTCAAAAATCTGATAGTGATCTATTCGGAAAGAAAGAAAGAAAGAAAAGAATCTTGTTCACACAAATTTTGGATGGGTTAAAACTTCAATCGATGGAAGCAAAATCTGAAGAGATACAGGAGAAGACCAAGCAATGTCAAAAGGTTTAACTCATGGATGTTGCTGTTTCACTAATTTGTGGAATATAAATCAGCTGATGGCTGAAATGCAAATGTTCAGTAAAACCAGTAGGCTTAACTCACAATGCATTGTCTAGTACATGAATAACTGAAATTAGAGGGTTGAACTGAAAATCTCCAAAGGGATAAGATTTCTGTCACTCCTGTGTGGAAAGGATCAATCGATTCGTTCGGTTGCTCTACAATACGCGTAGAGACCACCGTCACTATCCACGCCATGGGCACCGCGGACGTTGGTCAGGAGCCGTGAGCCGGTCGCTGGTATCCACCGTCACCTCCGGTGGTCGCGCCGTCGCGAAGCGGGGCTAGGTGCCGCAAGGAGGCAGTACTCTGATGGTTGTTGTACTCGTCGGGTTAGAAGAAGAGAATCTTGGAGACGCATCCTGGTGAGCATGAATGCATGATGATGCAGGAGGAGAAGGATTGGGGAAGGAGCTGGGCAGCGGCGGGGAGGAACATCACGACACCTGTGGGCATGCAGGGGACGTCGTGGACGCAAGACACGACGCGTTCTGCAGGCACCCCGCCTCCAGCGCCCCACCAGCTACATCCGGCTTGCCCCCACGCGGCGTCACCCGCGGGCCGTTGGCCTGGCGAACCCGCCGCCGGTCTGCCGCCGCTGGGTCGTCTCGGACTCGGAAGCCCACCGCGCGCCGGCGAGCATGGAGGCGGGGCGGCGCTGCCCTCGAATAGGAGGTAGAGGATGACGGCGCGCATCTCCTGGACATTGCGGGCGCGCGTGGATGGTGGACGCGGCCGCCCCGGCTGGCGACTGAAAAGAGGAGGCGAGCGGAGCACCGGTGGCAATTCTTTGTAATTACAACAACTGAAAAGGTGTGTTGAGTTGCTCAACATTGTTGAAACGATCTGATCTGTCGATCTGATATTGAACGACTCAAATTTAATGTATATGTAACATGTTTGGTCTTTTAATAGTAGTATAGATTAAAAAAAGGTTTTTTTTTTTTTTTGAGAATTCCTGGTAGATTAAAAAAACTTGAATGTTGGCAAGAGCATCCTGGAACAAGGCGCAAGGGCAAAGACGGAGAGAGCCTGCTCGGCTGGCGGCTGCTCATCCCCGTGCTCCGTTCCAGTTTTTCGATCAGACAACGCCCCCGGATCAGACTCAACGAGAAAAAAACACCTCCCAATTCCCGGTTTCGCCAAGCAAAAGCCCGAAACCGAAAGTCAGGCCCTCCCCGCGGTTACGCCGCCGTCGGCCGAGATCTTCCGGTCATGGACGGGCTCCTGTCCAAGCTCCGGAGCCTGGACGCGTACCCCAAGGTGAACGAGGACTTCTACAGCCGCACCCTCTCCGGCGGCCTCATCACGCTCGCCTCATCCTTCGTCATGCTACTCCTCTTCGTCTCCGAGCTCCGTACGCACCTCCGGATCTCAGATGCTCTCAGTACACCCTCCGTAGGGTTTTGACCAGTGTGAATTCTAGATTCGGGCATCGCCTGATCTAGCGGCGCTGCTCTTGTCCTCGGATCTCGCGGTCCGTTTAGATGATTTTGTAGAGTAGTACCAGATGGACGGACTATGTATTTGGTTAGTCAGACTCCCATTTCCCGAATGTGTTACTGTGAGCAATGGTCGTTAGCTTGGCCTGTTCTCTTGCTCATTGGTGTATTACTCGTTTAATTCTAGTGCATCTCAGAAAGAGCTCTGCAGTTTCAGATATTCTAGTGTTACCTTTTTGTTGTGCTTGGTTAATTAGGTGCTCGTTTAATTCTGCTGCATCTGGTGACAACTGTGAACAATAGTACAGTATGGAGATACTGTAGTGTCACTTCTGTGTCGTGTTTGGTTAATCGGTGTCAAAAACACTATGCCACTTCGGCGACAATATGTTTACATAATCCTAGGGACTGTAGCGACCCTGAAGATAAATTTTGCTTACCTAATGCTCAGAGCCACATACAAATTGCGAGACTGAGAATCAGCTTTTCTTCTTCTCTGGTTCACTTCCATGTGGAAAGTAGGGCTGTAGGATTCATGTTGATCAGAGTCAGACTTAACTTCATAAAGATTACTTATCATTATGACACTAAATTTTTCTTTAGAATTATGAAAGGAGGAAAATGAAGAGATGTTTGATCTTAGTGTTTCAAATTTCACGTGCTGTCTAAGTTTGGTTGTGTTTTACTAAATGAAGTCCGATCAGAAGGTTAGCTAGGGAATTAATTTTTACCTAACCTATGTGTTACTGTTCTATTAATATTTTACCATTCATTATTCATCGTATATTCAACATTTATGTTTCACCATTCGTCGATGCAGGATTGTATCTTCATGCGGGAACAGAGACAACACTAAGGGTTGATACCTCAAGGGGAGAAAAACTTCGCATAAATGTAATTGCCATTTCTTCGGCTGCTTCTAATTTTGTTTCTGACCCGTTTCTGTTTCTCGCTTCATCAAATATTGACAAACATGGCGTTCCTGATTGCCTTTAGTTTGACTTGCCCACAGTTTGTTTCTTTTATTGCATATCTCCTGCTGATTGTCCCATTTTCCCACATTGGGCCTTCTCTTTCAAGAATTAGTATCTTGAACCACTGACCTGTACTGCTTTCTGTTCAGAAACTTGTTAACATCTACCTTTTTTCTGATGCTAAAAAATGCAGTTTGATATCACCTTCCCAGCCCTTCAGTGTTCTATAATTAGCGTTGATGTGATGGACATCAGTGGACTAGAGCACCTTGATGTGGTATGTAATTGTGTATTGTTATTGTTGCGCTATGGATGCTGCTTCAGATATTTTTGTCTCAGCATCCTGCATATTATTCTTAGCTGGTACAAGTTATGGTTGATCTATATTGCTGCCAGGTTACACTAACTAGCTTGTTTCACTGTAATTCTCAATGTAGAAGCATGATGTATTCAAGCAGCGAATTGATGCCAATGGCAAAGTTATTGCAACTAAGCAAGATGCAGTTGGTGGGATGAAGGTCAGTGACTCTTTTGTTTTCTTAAGAGTTACATGTATAACTTCTACTATATAGTAAACTTTATTCCAAAGTTACATTCTTTGAAACAGTCATACATCTTAACTACTAAGGATGTATTTCTTGCCATGCAAATGATCCAAGATTCTTTGCATAAATGTTCGTGAGGATTTCTTCTGCATATTTTATCTTAACTGTTACCTAGGTGTGTGACATTAGCTACATTTTTTTTTCTGAATCAGCTACCAGCTAGGTGGCGTGTTGCTCAAATCCTGATACATTTAAACCTGAAGACTCATGTTTCTTTTTATTTTTGACTCTTTACAGGTGGAAAAGCCCTTACAACATCATGGTGGCAGGCTTGAACACAACGAGACCTATTGTGGCTCATGTTATGGTGCACAGGAAGTATGCTTATTTCCCGTTATAGATAGTATTTCATTCCTCACCTGTAGTTTGCAAAACTTTACTGCTGTCCATGTTGTACGGATTTCTCTTGGACTTGCAGCATATATGGGTTTCTAATAATCTATGGTTCATTTTTTGTTCTCATGAGTTCGGCAAGGATACCTTTCATAAACTGCTACATGAAAATATGAAATAGATTTTGGATTAACTAAATTTCGGCTGATTCCAACTACTGTATCATGTTAAACTGCTTTATTGGAAGTGCTTAATGTGAAATATGCCACCCCTAGTCTCAGTCAGTTATAGAGCAAAAGGCACACCAGATTGCTACATTAGGGGTTATTGTGCACAAGTTATATTTTTTATGGAGCAAGAGGCACACCTGACAGCTACATCAGGGGTTATGACTCCTACCCTTTTTAGTTTTCTAAGCATAATGTTCAAGTGTTCTCATTAGCACTGTTCTTATTGCTGGCTTTGCAATTGGTTGTGTTCCTCCATTACATAGATGCTGCTTGAGAGAAAGTCATTCAATGTTTTAACTCACTAATGTAATGCAGATGGCTGACTAGTGCTTTCTTCTATGATCAAAGCATTTTTCAGATTCAATAATATTTTGTGATGTGTTCTATTTAGATGAATTATATAATGCTACCTACATTCAGCACATTCGCTATTCTGGCATGCATTTTAACTGAATGTCTTATTTGAATGTAGTCTGATGGACAATGTTGTAACTCATGTGAGGATGTCCGTGAAGCATACCGGAAAAAGGGTTGGGGTGTATCAAACCCAGATTCGATCGATCAGGTACAACCATGTATTTTGGCTTATGTGTATAACATATGATAACCTTCGTGCAATTTTTGTTTCGTTCACCTTTAAGGCAATTTATTTTGTATGGTGTGCACTATTCTGTAGTGTAAAAGTGAGGGCTTCCTTCAAAGTATAAAGGATGAAGAAGGTGAAGGATGCAATATTTATGGCATCCTGGAAATTAACAAGGTTGCTGGAAATTTCCACTTTGCTCCAGGGAAAAGCTTCCAGCAGTCAAATGTTCATGTTCATGATCTGCTTCCGTTCCAAAAGGATAGCTTCAATGTAATCATACTTGATGAAATATGCAGCTAATTTCAGAACTTTAGATACTGACGGGAACATCTATAGTTCTCACCAATATGCTTGGTTTAATTATCCTAACTTATCCTCCTTTACAATGCCAGCTCAGCCATAAGATAAATAAATTAACTTTTGGAGAACCCTTTCCTGGTGTTGTTAATCCCCTTGACGGGTAAATCCTTTTTGTTTATGTTGATTTCCTCATATCCTTTTATTCTGTGTTTATTAGAGTGTGAAAATATCCCCTAAGAAAAGTAAGTGAAGACTTACTCTTTCAAACTTGTACAATGTGTAGGGCACAATGGGTCCAGCCTTTATCATATGGAATGTACCAATACCACGTTAAGGTTTGTTCTCTCTATCCTTAGAAGCCAGCGCACCTTGCTAATTCCATTTATCATTTGCTTCTGGTTTTGTTAAATCCTTCAGTTATTCCTCATACTTACAACCTGACTAGTTAGAACATGTGATTATATCATTATAATGCTCTTTCTTTTATTTTGCAGGTTGTTCCCACTGTATACTCTCACCTAAATGAGCAAATAATTCTCTCCAATCAGGTAATTTATGTCCGTCTCTCCCTTGTATGCACAAGCACACTAAGCAAATATTTTGCGGATGCATATATTTTTATGTGAATTTCAAGCATTTTTCAAGATGCTGTTATTCTCTGCTGCAGTTTTCTGTGACAGAACATGCCAGAAGTGGCGACAGTGGTCGGATACAAGCTCTTCCTGGCGTGTTTTTCTTTTATGACCTTTCTCCAATAAAGGTACTATCTCGAAGTAATTGAATTTGGTGTGGCTAATTGGCTATGGAAGATCATATCATACTGACTCGGTTTTGTTGTTTTTCATTAGTTCATTCATCTGTCTATACGGTTTTCTTATAACCTTTATTATATGGTTGACAGAGGGAAATAAGTTTTTTACTTTTATTTTTAGTCATGCACTTAACTTCGATATTTTTGCAAGGCATTAGTAATGTTAGTATAACTTGCCATCTATGCCTTTCACAGGTTACATTCACGGAGCATCACATGTCATTCTTACACTTCCTAACTAATGTTTGTGCTATTGTTGGAGGTAATATTTCCCTCGTGACCTTTTTATTTACACAATCAGCTATTTCCATTAAATCGTCCATAGGTTTCACTGAACTAGTATGCTTCAGTCAAACATTTTTTCTTTGAAAAATATGTTTTCTTCCTTTGCTTTGACCATCAGCCATCTAAGTCTGGCTCTTAAATCTTGTATTTCTACTCTTCATCCAATTAAGGCTATTCCGGATACAGGTGTAAAATACATTGCCCGTTGATAGTCATGTCCTGGAGTTAAAAAACTATGGTCTCAATCAATTTAGCCATGTCTGCAACATCCATTCAGCAATTCAAACAATAACCTAAGGCGTGCGTGTCTTCTTGATTTACAGGTGTGTTCACTGTTTCTGGAATCATAGATTCATTTGTCTACCACGGCCAGAGAGCAATCGCTAAGAAGAGGGAAATTGGCAAATTCAACTGAGCTTTCAGCCAAGCCTATTGCTGCTAGTTATTCCATCTTCAGAACTTCCTTTTTTTTTTTTTGAACACTTCAGAACTTCCTTTTGAACCACTATAGCTGCAGTAGAAAGAGAGTCTTCTCCAGGTTCCAACCAACCGGCCGGTATGAACTTCCTTTTGCTCTGGAGCTCGTGGTGTTGCCCGCCTGCTTACTTCCAGCAGAAGCTGGCGTCATTCAATATGGCTCTTCTGGTGTACTGTGATATTATATCGCACTCGGGGAAATGGTAACATTTCAGAGGTGCTCATTTTGTGTGTACACTAGTCTAGAACGACAAATGTTTGTCGTTCTAAACTGCAAATTTTTGTATCTTTGTAAATCCGTGAAGAGAACAGTAGACTGCCGAAAATACTTATGACAGGTTTTATTTTCTTAGACAGTCTGTAGCTCTTACAGGTCAGGTTAAAAAAAATTTGAAGATCATTTAAAGGAAACTAAGCTTATTCTTTATCTTGTTTCTTTTTCGACTACGCTTATTTGGAAGTTGCCGGGATAAGTTACGAAAATCAACCAGCTATGTAAATAAAATTAAATCTAGGTAAGTCATGTCATTGAATTGCTGGTATCCCACTTCTTTTTCTCATTGTTTTGGAGCAAAAAAGTATATCCATTTGTATCAAACAAAAGTATGTGGTTCTGCGAGGGAAAAATGTTAAAGCGCTGTCATCTCGAGTTTACTTCTACCGATTATCATATTCCATAACAGTGCCAAATCAAGAGGATGTTTGATCCGTGGGAAAATTTCCTTCCCTATGTAAAAATTCTGCAGCCAGAACTGAAGGAGATAATTCATCATTTTGCTGTTGAAAGTTTCACCTTACACGAATGGCTTCTCTAAGATTAACAAAGCAAAACTTGTGTTTACCATTTCATTAAGTAAATGATACCGTTCTAGCTTCTCTTTGAAATGCATGTATCTAAACATTTTTTAGTATAGCGTCACACATCTTAGTCCATAAAGCATTTTATAATTGTGAATGGAGAGAGAGTAAGAAAGCCTGTCTCCAGAAGCAACATCGAAATATCACGAGATTGAACTAGCCAAGTTTTAGAGAAACTCAGTGTCTTGTTTCCACAAACAGAAATGGTTACGCCCACCGGCCCATAAACAGAAATGGTTACGCCCACCGGTTCACAAACTCAGCATTTAGACGTACTAGGTGAATGCCCGTGCGTTGCTACGGACCATTTTCTATTAGCACTTATGTCGCGCATATAATTATTAAATACATAAATTCGTAAAACAAATACCCACATATTAGTAAAGATAGGTGAATCGTTCACTTATGTCGTACATGTAATTATAAAATACATAAATTCGTAATACAAAAACCCACATATTAGTAAAGATATTAAAATTGTACTTCGCATAATGCAATATCACTTGTACTTGTACACAAAGCAATGATTAAACTATCCCTTATTAACTTCTAGCGCTATTCCAAAATAATAATAAAATGTATTCTAAAAGTAATTGATAGATAAAATATTTTAGAAATGTATATCTATACACAAGTAATCCACGAGGTGCAAATATATCGTACAAACAAGTCCACAACAAAATTATCCTACACGTTCTTTCTACACAATATTCTGAGTTAACGGGAAAAACAAAAAGGAGAACAAAAGACATGCGAAGGGACAAAAGACGTAAAGAAAAAAAAAGGAACGATTCTTTCTTCTCGTCTTCCCGTCACTCTCCTCAGTCCTCGCTGGTGGAGCTCGGAGATCCCCACCGCTGCGCTTAGTGTCCTGCTCCGGTGCTCGCAGCTCAGGCCCGGCGAGCTGCTCTTCCACGCCCCCGCCCCTCCATAGTCTCGCCCCTCCGAGGCGGCGTTGCTGGCGTTGGGGATTCCACGGCGGCAGCATCCGGTGACAAGGGCACGAGGAAGACACCCACCACTGCGGTCGCCCGCGGCGTCCGCCCCTGCTCCGGTGCTCGCAGCTCAGGCCCGGCGAGCTGCTCTTCCACGCCCCCGCCCCTCCATAGTCTCGCTCCTCCGAGGCGGCGTTGCTAGCGTTGGAAATTCCGGGGCGGCAGCACGCGGCGACGAGGGCACGAGCAAGCTCAAGAGGCCGGCAAGGAGTGTCCAGCAAGGAGAGGTAGCGGTCGAGGAGTAGGAGGTGGACAGGCGGGCGGAGGAGTTCATCTTCGTGTTGCTGCACGGAATCAGCGTCGACTCCTTCTCCTCGTCGCCGCCCGGAAGCCGGCGAGGCAGGGCCACTTGGCTGCAGATAATTGGGTATTTTTCTGAATCACCGCAACCTAGCTTCAGGCCTGGACGAAGTTGATGTAGCAGTTTTGCTTCTGTGTTGTTTCATAGTATGTCGCTTTGTTTCCGGATCGGCGATCTCACACCTCACTCGACGGCGCCGCTGGCGGAGCAAGTATGCCAGGCTCCGACGCGGCGACACAGTAGCACGTACTGCCGCGCCAAGCCAAGCGGCCAGGATCAGGGCGTGATGCCATCATCGATTCATTAATTCACCTCATGGTCACTCCATCAGGTGCGTTCTAGGTATAGTTAACAATCTAGCTCCAAGCCCATTGAATTGCGGATTTTTTTCTCCGTCGATTACTACATGAGTATACTGAATACAACGTGCCAATTAATCATTCATGCTCGCTGGTTGAAGGGTTCAGCTTGTTTTGCAAATTACTAAGGGAGTTAGAGTGTGTTTATTTTTTCCTATTAATTCAAACAAAGATGCAGATAGAATAAGCATAGGCTGTTCGTATATTCCATCTAGCATCAGTTTTGACCATTTAAAATTTCCTTGATAAATTTCTTGTTCACTTGCAAGTCTGTTTTATGTGTATGGTTACTGGCCTACTTGCCCGTCACATGCAAATTCAAGTATAGGCTTTGCAACAGCCTATATATTTCTGATGGTAGTAATTTTTTGTGTGTCAAGTTCAGGATCTGCATTTTTTCTGTTGTCAATATCAACCGTGTCAAGAGTGGGAGGACAACTGAATGCAACAAGTGATGAAGATATGCATTTCGTTTGGGCGCCTCAGTGGTACAGATTTTTCCTCCCCCGTTTTCGTTTATAGTCTCCAGCGTTGGATTGGTCATTGTGTTGTAGCATTTTACGCTTTATATTGATTATTATTACAAGCTACCAGAATTATCCAAAGTAGCTAAACCTCTTTCCAAGATCGTTTGTGGTAGGACGGCACGTTCCCGGCTAACACCCCATCACTCATACATGGGTTTTTGATCGAAAGTAGGTAAAACAAACGAAAATGTGTGACTTGTGCCCATTACCAACGGAGCTAACTGGTAGGATTTACAGCCTCTTGACCGAAGATGTAGGCCATGATAGATCCTCTTAGTGAAAACGACAATATATAACAAAAGTATCACACATATACAAAAATGACAAGTTGTAATTGCCATGGTAGAAGTAGAGGTTAAGTTTTAACTTGTATTATTCAGTATTATGTTTACTGATTGACATAACAGTTGGTCTGTTACTTTGATAAACACGGCGGAGCTGAACGTTGAAAATATTCTTGAATTAATCAGATCTGAATCATGTAGTACAATCAACAAATTTCTCACACAAGTTCGTAATCTTGAAAGTAAAAGACCCTGTTATTATTTACAATCTGATTAATATATTCTGAACTCTTAACTATGCATCATCACTATACAATAAATAAAAGGGTAAAAGAAGATGATTGTAGGGAGATGCGATGCTGTCATTACATACCTAATACCAGCAAGGTGATGAACTGATGATTGCTTGAGAAGAATCTTAAGAAGTTAGGGCTCGGGACGTAGTCGATGAGGATGAGGGTACAGAGAGAGGCGGTTCGATCTGGAACTTATCGTGGAGGCGTTTGTTGTACTTGGGGACAGTAAATAAAGAGCCAAGCAATGATCGGCTGATAGAAAGGGCCGCGATTTTTGTTTGATTTATATTTGACCGGCTATAGAAATGGGCTAGTAAGGAAGGTCAATTACGGTGAAGGAAGGGTCTTTAAATTTGGAAAGGGGCGATATTCCGTAGATGCAATGTAAGGTATGGGCAACCAGGGCTGCCGATTATTGGGAGGCTTAATAGAAGGGAGAAAATCCTGCTGATTGATGGTCAACTGAATGGTGACAGGTAAAATGATACGTGTGGAACATTCTTACAGTGATTAAATCAGAGATCACGAGATTACAGGGCTCAATTAAAGAGTCGGAATTTCTGTCTACTTGATGGTTATTTTACTGTTGTTTGGGGTCAATTAAATTTTGTGCTTAATGGCCGGCTTTAGGGTATAGGGCGTAAATCATGGTGATGGATTTTTCTTGTTGGGAAGGTACATCTCGTGATTTATATTTCTGAAATATTTGCATATGCATCGATCAATAAAACTCAATCGGTAAAAATGAATGAAAAACAAATAGACAAACCTGTCTGCATCCTGTTACGTAGTCTCGCAACGACATTAAAACTCAAGAACGTGGATGGCAGCGTAGGTATGTGTACGCTTGGTTCAACAGTTCGAAACTCGGTGCGATTGTGCATGACGAGGTAATACTCGTTTGGTATGGTCAGTCCAGATGCTGGACGCATGTAAGTGGGCATGTCAGTGGGCTGGAAGCCCACATATTTGAACACATAAACCTGGCCGGTGTGCAGATCGTTGTTGCAACGATCTGCCGTCTGTCCATATGCCTTGGCGTCCATTTTGTCCCCCTAAAAAAATAGTAAAGTTAGTTGCATGATTAATTGTAGCCATCTTGCATATGCCATTTTGTAACTAATGAACTTTTGATAGAAAGATGTAGTAGAATGTATCTTACAAACTGATCTATGAGGATGGCGCGGTAGAATGTATTTCCACTCGTAGTATGTTTGAATCGACCGCAAACAACTTTTGCAGTAACCTCCCATGATATACTGTGGATGTGCACTGTTTCAATGTCGTGGAATCTCACTTCCCTGCGCAAAAGTTACATAGACAGTTAGATAATGCAAGATAAATAGATATGGAAAACACTAAGATCAATCAAGAAAATGATGCAGGACATGTTTTCAGTGTTGATCGAAGGGCAGACGGCGGGAGCTGGAACCGGTGGAGGTGCCATCACCCTCATCGAGCCTGGGCGCCCCATATTGCCTCGAGCCTGAGCCTGGACGAAGAGCAAGGATCGATCAAGCAGGAGGGAGGCTGTTTCGAGCTGGAGTTTGCTGGGTTTAAGTAGTAGAAAGATGGCATGAGGAAGGGATGATGTTGTCTCATTATTTCGGCAATTATTTCCGCAAATTGGGTTGACTGATGTTTAGGAGGGAAGAAATCCCCGATAATAATTGGGCCAGGCTGATGTTTAGGAAGGGTTATCGATTGCTCATTATTTCTGTGGAATTTCTTTCCTTCTCCGCCCAAGGCCCAACTGATTGCGCGGGTCAGTCTGTCGGCATAACATTTGCAGTGAGCCGTCGATCTGGATGCCAGTCGTTGATCGGTAACCGGTATGGAAAGTAATCGATGTTTGTTGGAAGTAATCGATATGTGTTGATTGCCCTGTGCTGTAACGCAATTATTGGATCGCTGATCCCGTTTTAGGAAACGATGGTCGAGCAGGGAAACGATTTGATGTACATGCTATCCATCTTTTCTTAGTGGGCTGGCCCATGCTGTCGATCGAGGGAGCCACGGTCTGGCAGACCACGGTCTGCCGGTGACGTACCAAGTACCAACTCCCATTTAATAGTAAAGATTTTAGTGGGCAGTTCATTTATTTTGCTTCGTATTTGGTCGATATTGGAATGTCTAAAACATCTTATATTATAGAACATAGGGAGTATGTAAGATGTTTGAGGTGGTGGCGGGACATCCCTCTGATGGAGACGGTTGACCATCATACACAGTATTGGTTGAGTCTGGCAGTGGCTTGTGGCTCCTCTCTCCGCTCATAGACTTGTCTCGTGAGACGAGGAACCATTGATTTGGTCAAACCACGGTTCATATTAGACAAGTTAGTGCATCGTTCAGAGAAATTCCGGATATGGGATGTCATGGGCAGCTAGGTCCATGTTAGTTTTGAGCAAAATCATAGATTCTGACATTGAGAATGAACATTTTTTAATTCGGTTGTCCTAATTCTTAGTCGATCGAGAATTAAGTTCTCAATCGACTACCAAACCGTTGGATTGCATCGTAATTCATAGTTAATCATGAGTCGCCACATATGGTAACTGAGAAAAATCCCCTCAATCGTTGGATTGCTTCGTGATTCGTGCTAGTTATGAGTTGTAACATGGGTAGAAAAATATTGTAACTTAATGATCAGTGGTAGTAATGAGTTGCAATATGGGTTGCACCTAAGATTCTAAAATGTCATCTAAGAGGAGATTTTAATGTAAGAGGAGTTTTTTTTGTCAGTCATAGTTATGTTGACACTGCTTAATCTCATGCACTCTTCACGCAATAGATTTTGTGTTTTCATATAAAACATTCTTGTTCGAAAAAGGATGAAACACAATAATTCCATAGTGAGTTCGGCAACAACTACTACATATTCTTTTGTTCTACGCAAGTTAGGGTAGGCTAGATATAAAACCAAGTAAAAACACATGAAAACCAAAAGGCGATAAGAGAGAAGAGTAATCAAAGTAACGCTAAACAAGATTCCAGTACATGGATTTTTGATTTCATGCAGTTCTATCAAAAGACAATCAGTGAGTATAATTCAATCCCTCAAATATCTTTTAACCATATCTTCTCATATCAATTTTGGCCGACCTCTGCCTTTTCTAATATTGTCTTCACCTTTTAGAATCTCACTATTAACCGGTTTTGGAGACTTGGGCTGGATTGCTGAATCCACCTTAGTTGGTGTCAGACTATCTTCTCTTCAGTCGGTGTCAGTGCCAGTCCCACACCTACCTTATCATGTATTACCATGTTCCTAACTCAGGCAGTAGATTCATAGCGAGTTAAAACGAAAAAAGTTAGCTTCTTATGGGAATACAAGAAGATATAAATGTACAGTTATTTCGGCACTATATTACTATGGTTGTATTTTAAAACATCTTTTAAAATTCCTACTAAAGATTGGAGTTACAGAACTTTGAAATTAAGGAAGTCACTATTAGCCATTTTGCTTTTGGCGGAATATCGTCTCCCATTGAAAGAATAATCCACTTTAGCTACACATATGGAGAGCCAAATATATAATCTAATCTCTGGTGGGTTAGAGATACAACCACGCTTTCTCCGTACAAGTGTTGATTCTCGCATAGACAATCATTCTTCTACTGATGCACTAACCATTTTGTTTGGAAAAGTCGTTGAAATGTTAGATTTGTTAGAATTTTTATATTAATATTAAGAAGAACTAAAATTATTTTATAACATAAGATGATAATAATAAGTATCTTTTGAATAAATTCCAAACTTTCTGAAATAATTAAGTTGTTTAATACCGCGAAAAGAGATAGAATGAAAAACTTCTCAATAATGAAAATACGCCATCTGCTGCCGAAAGCGGCTACGGATATCAACGCTTCATCGGATCTCTCCGCACCAAACAAACGCCACCGTCTTCCCCACCTCTCCCGTCCACGGTCCGGTCCGGTCCACCAACCCACCTCCAGGCCGCAGCCATGCAGGGCCGCCGCCATCTCGCCGCCTCCCTGACGAGAACCCTATCCCAGGGCCCCTCCCCCCCGCCCCATCTCATCCACCCCGTCCCTCCTCCAAACCCTCGACCCGTCCCCGCAGTCGCCTCCCCTCGCGGCACCCGCCGCGGGGCGGCTCGCGGAGATGCGGAGGCGGCTGCAGGCGGAGACGCCGTCGCTGGGGGACTTCGCCTACTCGGTGGAGGTGGGGACGAAGAAGAAGCCGCTGCCCAAGCCCAAGTGGATGAAGGAGACGATCCCCGGCGGGGCCAAGTACGCGGCCATCAAGGCCAAGCTGCGGGAGCTGAAGCTGCACACGGTCTGCGAGGAGGCGCGCTGCCCCAACCTTGGAGAGTGCTGGTCCGGCGGCGAGACCGGCACCGCCACTGCCACCATCATGATCCTCGGTGACACCTGCACGCGCGGATGCAGGTAAGAGATCGATCCGTTGCTTTTATTGCATCTATTAGGAATCGCAGACATTTACTTAGGTTGTTTAGCTATGTAAAGAGGAAGACTTAGTTATCTTTGTATTTTAGGATTAGCAGGGGTTGTTACTATGATCTACTCCCTCCGTTCCAAAAAGGATGACTTCCATTTGTGCAAAAGTGGATGTACCTAGACATGTATATAACTAGATACATCCACATTTGTAAAATAGAAGTCATCATTTTTGGAACGGAGGGAGTATATGGTATCCATTTCCAGGATTATTTTGTGTGCATGTGCATCTTTCTATATGCTACACTGAACCTTGAGCCGTTAATTGTGAGTACAAAGAGTGTAATTTTGTAGCTTATCGTGTATTTAAGTTGCTTCTGCTATATCATGAGGATGTGTTAACGCTGCTAGTGATTTAGGAAATGTGTGGTTTTTAGCAGCTGTCTTAAGAGTAGATGCCTGCTGTAAAGAAATTCTAGAGACAACTGAACTCAGACAGAGCTTCCACATTTGCAGTATGAAGATTGAGTTAGGGTTCTGCTTCTATAGTTAATATATAAACAGCTTTTTGAAAATGGCGAACTTAAGATGTTGTACTTGCTATACACATCCAAAGGACAGCTCCAGGAGAGGCTGCTATTGGATATTCATGAGGCACATGAAGGGTTTGGATTCAGCTAACCAGTCATTTCCGCACTTCTGCTTCCACTATCGTGGAGTTTGTACAGTTACTACTAGATTTTTAATAGTCGAGCAGGAGGTGTGCCGGCCAGATCCCACTAGTTTCCATTGCCAACATAAAACATCGGCATCACCGCATCGGTCCCTGCCAGGGTCTTGATATTTGTTGAGAAAGGACCACAAAGGACTTTGTCAAAGAATGTCTCGCGAGGAACCGAGGAGCAGGAGTTTTGAAAAAATCACATGTTCCTAATACCATAAAAAATCTGCAGTAGTTGGGAGGAGTCTGAGTAACATGTATTGTTTACTTCTCACACTGGTAGCAGTGTGAGAAGAATTGTTTGATACTCTGTTCGCCCGGAGTATTCTTCTTTATGACCTGTCTTGGGTCAAGAATTGCGCGTTTCTGTGCACTTGGGTTGAGTCTTGATTTCCGTCAATGTTTATCGAGCTAGTTTCTTTTACAGAGTTGTGAGTAAAAAAATCATCTCATTGCCACATATCAGGAGTGCTCATTGCTGACTGTTTATTTCGCTCTGTACCTGACGGACCTGCGTAGCTTCTGAAACCAATATCTCCAGATGTTAACTGTAATAATTAGCTTTCTTAAAAACGCTGTTTCAAAACTGGTCTTTAAGTAAAGTAATTCTAGAGAACTTATCTTCTTCTATTGTTTGGGTTAGGTATTATGGATCTAGAATTGATGCTATGCCATCATGTTGAAAAAGGTGAAAGGTTTATGTTGTGCTCGAAACCACAAATCGATACATTTGGACTTCCCTATGAGAATAGATTGTCCTGTGATGTCCATTTTAGGGGAACTGCTGACTTTTTGTTGTTTTGGGCTTTTGGCTACATATTTTGTTTGAGCTGTGTCCTCATGTTTACATGGTCCTGCGGGGAACATAAGTGATTAACTGTTGTTTTATTTATCAGTTTATTCCAGTTTCTTGGGCAAATCATAATCTACCTTTGTGGTAGTTAAGACTCGCTTTTGGAGAAAGAATTACAAGTCACATTTTTAAATTGTTTGAGAATTGAAAAGTCAATGATTTGCAGATTTTGCAATGTGAAGACATCGCGAACCCCTCCTCCACCAGATCCTGATGAGCCTTCCAATGTTGCGCAAGCTATAGCCTCGTGGGGCCTTGAATATATAGTCATCACAAGTGTGGACCGGGATGATTTACCTGATCAGGGAAGTGGCCATTTTGCCGAAACAGTACAAAGGCTGAAGAAGTTGAAGCCAGATATGCTTATTGAAGCGCTCGGTAAGAGGCATAATCCTGGTTCTTCTGTTTAATTGTTCACTATGCCCTCGGCTGATATTTGCAAGGCGTGATTCAACACCTATATTCATTGATAGTCTTGTAGATTGAATTTTGACTTTTAGTTCCTTTTACGATATACTATGAATAATCATTGATTGAATGCTCTTTCAGATATGAATCCAATGGTGCCACATTTGTTGTTACTACACCTGTATTCTGTCAACTGATTTTTCTGAGTATTTTGATACAGCATTTGTTCTGTTTTAATATTAGTCGTTCCATGTACTGTACCCTTACACAAGTAATTTTGTAGTACCTGATTTCCGTGGAGATGCAAGCTGTGTAGAGAAGGTTGCAACTTCTGGTTTGCATGTTTTCGCACACAATATTGAAACGGTGGAAGAGCTTCAAAGAAAT
This sequence comes from Poa pratensis, assembly GCA_947311845.1. Lineage (NCBI taxonomy): Eukaryota > Viridiplantae > Streptophyta > Magnoliopsida > Poales > Poaceae > Poa > Poa pratensis. The sequence goes on from CAMZMU010000053.1 coordinate 38,363,882, forward strand.
GTGCGAGATCACCGTGCAAATTTTAAGCAATCAATAGATGTTCTAAAAATGGCAAAGGAGTATGCCCCTCCTGGCACCCTCACAAAGACATCAGTCATGCTGGGTTGTGGGGAGACCCCTGATCAGGTTATAAGCACAATGGAAAAGGTGAGAGATGCTGGTGTTGATGTTATTACATTTGGTCAGTACATGAGGCCGTCGAAGCGTCATATGCCGGTGTCTGAGTATATTACACCTGAAGCCTTCGAGAATTACCGAGCCCTTGGTGTTGAAATGGTATGCTCCATCCGTGTCTTGTGCTTTTAGCTCATTCAGTTATACAAAGATCTATTATTACTCACAATTGCTATTGCACATCTTATACGTTGCAAATCTAACATTAAACATAAATCTAATTTGACATTGCATACACAGCACAGTGCTTTTCCAACCACCGTGCCTTGACTTATAGTTTTTATTGGTTGTAAATTAGTATCACGATCCACAACAAAAAAATGATGTCCGGATAGCCTGCCCTAATCACTTCTACTGTTTAGTAAACCAACATATTTTCTTGTGCTAGAGTCGAGATCTAGAAACTTGCTTTTTCATGTAATCTGTATCAGTGCTTAATAATATATATAAAGCTGAATAATATTTCCTGTTTGGTTCCATTGTATTTTCCTTACCGTCAACGACATGCAAATACTCTTATTCTGCATTGTAGTTATTTAGCTCGAATGCTGACAAAATGGTGTTGCCTTAAATGACAGGGATTCCGTTATGTTGCGTCTGGTCCAATGGTTCGGTCCTCGTACAAAGCTGGTGAATTTTACATCAAAGCTATGATTGAAGATGACCGAGTAAGATCTGGTGCTGTGGCAGACTCAAGTTCATAGTTGGCACACCTCCATTCCTTGACATGGCTACGCTGCAAATAAGATGTTCGAATTGAAGAAACATGTTTATTTTTTACATCTTGGCAATATTATTCTTTCTGAAAAGAATGTTAGTTTCTGCTTCTTTACTTGTACCAGTACTACATTTCCTCAAACTATCTCCTCCTCTGTATGTGGCCAGAATGATTCGTTGTAACAGTAGCAGGGATAGAGTCCGTCAATGTACCTAGCTGACATTGAGGCCATTATTGTCCCTCACCTGCTGTGCTTGTACAGAATTGTGAATTGTGATGAAGATTTGGTTATGGTCTTTCTGTGCTATTGGTAGACCCAGTATCCTGCAGATCTTGAGAAGAGATGTAGACCGCCATTACTCCCATGCATCGCTAAACGCTCTTTCATAGGTCAACATGACCCTTTTGTGTAGTCAACTTTGCAAGGCCCTCCTCACTATAGAGTCATGAAAGGAATGTGTCAGGCATAAAGAACACCACTACGAGTATTATTGGAGCATCACACTTGTGACTTGTCCCCCAAAAGGAGCCAATAAGCCGTGCAATAATTGCTAGACTATCTGAATTATTAGTTGCTTTGTCAACAGCCCATTGAAGGTCAGCATACATGTCCCACCATTTTCTTCTGCCACTTGAGGGGTCAAATCCTTGAATCGCTACGCTGAAGGTATAAATTGGATGTCATGGCATTGTTCAAATGTACATAAACTGAAACACATGAACATGTGATATACATTATTTGATTTTATCATAGAAAAAACACGGGGGTTTTCTTCATAAACTAGGTGTTTGACATAGTTGATAGAGTAACATCGGAAAAATTACCAGGTTGAACTAAATGATTTTTCTTCTTCTTTAAGTTGCATACAAAATACCTGATAAGTGAATTCACCTGGATTTCAGTCATACAAATCAAACAAAATTCATAAGAAAATTCGTAAGGAATAATATTCTCAGCAATTTCTAAAAATATGCGCCATTTGGATTGTAGGATATTCAAAGAAATTTCGACATCGTAATCTATGATCCAAAGAACCTTTTCTGGGAAAATCCCTAAAGATTTTCCACTCTTTTGATTGTTCACAAACGTGAAATGTAAAATTTATAGGAAAAACAATGAAACCTTAGTCCTGACAATTCAGTTCTGATGGATTCAACTTTAGTAGCTTTCCCCCCTTTGCCCAGAAGTTTGCAAAGCTAGGATCAACTTTCGTGTCACCCAAATGACTTCTCTCCTATCTAAAAGAAACAATTGGTTCCACATTCTGCCCACCCCTTCGTCCAACCCCTCGCTAATTTTTTTTCTTCTTTCCTTCTGCCCACCCCTTCGTCCAACTTCCTCGCTGTTTTTTTTTCCGCATGCGGGTTTCTTTCCCACGCTTCACCCAAAGTAATTTCTTTCCTTCGCCTAAATCACGCATGGCTTTCATGCCAATTAATTACACATCATAATTTCTTTCCTTTGCCTAGATCACGCATGGCTTTCATGCCAATTAATTACAGAGCATTAATCTTCTCTCCTATCTAAAAGAAACAATTGGTTCCACATTCTGCCCACCCCTTCGTCCAACCCCTCGCTAAATTTTTTTCTTCTTTCCTTCTGCCCACCCCTTCGTCCAACTTCCTCGCTGTTTTTTTCCCGCATGCGGGTTTCTTTCCCACGCTTCACCCAAAGTAATTTCTTTCCTTCGCCTAAATCACGCATGGCTTTCATGCCAATTAATTACACAGCATAATTTCTTTCCTTTGCCTAGATCACGCATGGCTTTCATGACAATTAATTACAGAGCATTAATCTCTCCTATCTAAAATACTAATGGTTCCTCTGATTACGTCAATCCCTTCTTCCACTAAAACGATGTTTTTAACAGCCGCAACAGACGCCCTTCTTTCCTTACATCAATCCAGTCACCTAGATCACATCTTGAGCTACTTCAACATCGGCCCCGTCGTGGGAGTAGAAGGATTCTTCGTCACCTATCCCTCCGGCCTCCTCTCATCCTACCTTTCGGCAGTGTCCATGACTGCAGGCTGCAGCACGCACCCGATATTGAAGAGCCGGACGACGGCGAGGGCGTCGAGGCCGTGGCGCCACAACACGTCGTCCTCGGAGATCTGGACGCCGCGCCGATCCATCAGAACGTCCACCACCGTCGTCGTCCACGTCGGGTCGTTGATGCTGCCGGACGCGTCGGACGCAGCTTATGAATCAGCAGCAGCGCCACAAGATGGAGGTGTATGCGGAGGTGACGATTCCACCCCCCACACCCACGATGCCGAGGAAACAACCCCGCATGTCATCTTCTTCTTCCCGTGCAGCTGCCGATCCGCCGCACGCCCGCACCCCCTTCTCCTTCCTCCTGAACCCAACTCCATTCGTGTGGTGGACGGATCCAAGCACTGACACCTTCTTCCGGCAGCGTGAGGGGGTGAAAGCCATGAGGGTTTGCGCCACGGGGGACGTGAGGACGAACGGGGCGGCAGCTTGACATCCATCCAACACCTGATAGCCATAGCCTGAGCTCATGTCCGCCGCGTGACTTTCCCCGTGCTGCTGACGATGATAGCTCCGTCCGCCGGTGCCTTTGTGGACGCCGCCGTCACAGCGCCGTCATGGTCTTTCTCTCCACGCCAGTCGTTGTGGCCAGCAGGAGAGCCGCCGAGGGTTACTGTGCCTCCGAGGTATAAGGTCGCTTCACATGGTTCCTTGCTTTGGCATTCGTCCCCTCAGGCTTCAGCTTGAGCTAAATGCTTGGGCAGACTTCTAAAACTTGGATTCAGTCACGTAGTTGTTCTAACTAGCCCAATGTAAATCCTGTACAATATCCTTTTCTACGTCTCAAACGGATCAGTATTGTACAATGGCTGATTCGATCGTTTTCTTGATATGCATAAATCAATTTGATATTTAAAATGAACAATCCGTTGATCTTTCTTTGATATTTTGCTTCTATGTAAATTTCAGTATGTTTGAACTACTTATCTTTTGGCGGTTTCTTATTAACAGGTTTCAATTTCCCATATTTTCTGTTTGACCCTGTTGAAAAAAGTAACACACATAAACAGTGGGAATGGTTACATAGAAAGTATGTGAATCTATATATTATGGAAAGATGCAGCAGGCTGTACTCAAATAGTGGTGTAGCTACTTCTGCCAGCTTCATCAATAAAGGTTGCTTTGATCCAAATATTTGATATTTGTCAAAAATTCTATATTGGTGCACTGCTCATTATTTTCCTACCATTGCGACAGTGTATCCAAAATCAAACTAACTTGAATAATGTTGTTCCAGGAGTTCAAGCTGATGGCCGTTGCATGTCTTGACTGGCTCAAAGGATAGGCCATTGCTCCTGTTCAAGGTAAATATATATTCAAATTTTTTCCAAGATTTGTTTATTTATATTGTAACTTATAGTTTTATCTGAAGCTTACATTATGTTATGCATTCCTGAAGTTTGATATTTTCACTCACCGAGAGCTCTTCCCGAAGTTAAATTGGAGCTTACACAAATTTTCCTGGTCATTCATCATCCGTTCAGTGTATTGTTGTTTAACCTTCCAAAAGCATGGTAATGACTAATGAGTCACTTGATCTGATGTTACACATCGGTGCTATATACTCATTTTTATTCTGTTTTTTTCTTAACATATTTTTCTGTTCCTAGATAGGTTCTGGTGCATGGGACACCACGACTAAGCTATTGAAAGTCGAAGGATATGAAAAAGATGGTCATGATGTCTTGGTAAAAAAGGAGAAGGATGGGATCTGATCATCTGGACCCAAGAGTATCAGATAAAGGTACTTACTTGTTACATTGAAATCCATTTTTTTAAGTTAGTAAGCCAAGTACATTGCACTCATCTTTGCATACAACAGTGTTTTTCTTTGAGGCCAGGAGCCACAAATAAATATAATAAATAGTTAAATACTCGAGTGAATATTGGCTTGGTTCTGTTCAAATTTGTAAACTACTCTTGACTTCTGCATACTGCTTTATCTCAGACTGGACCAGTGATTCGTTTCACTTGGTTCAGGTTATTCAGCTGAAAATGGGCTTGGGTGTGGTATTGGCTTCCAAATCTCTACGCTATCACGCTATGATGGATTCATTTGTTTCGTGAGCTCATGATATATCCTGTTGATCTCACATTTCTCATTCTGTTGTACTCCAGGTTTCAGCATCTTCTACATTGCTGGGACATACAGCAGCGTACAAATATATCCGCCATCTTGGGATCATTCCGTTCTGCAGTGGGATGCTCAAAACTGTCAAACTGGGAGAAAAACATGGAATTATGGTATGCATTTTATATTTACACTTTGCAAATTATGTAGAGAACGAAAGACCTTTTCTGCGCATATTGATTGGCATATATGTACATATATATGTCGATTTTCCATTTTCAATTTTTGTGTACAAGTCATAGGACGGAGAGGCTCTGGTTTAGAATAGATACTTTTGATCAAAATAATCACAATGTGAGTATCCAAGTTATAATTGGATAAACTAATGTACATTTTTAGAGTTTTTTTCCAGAGTTTTTGCATTAGTCTACTGCTGCCGAGAAGCACACCCCTCTTCCCAGAAGCAGCGGCTGCGGCGCCCCCTCCCTGAATAGGATAATATATAGTGAATAATGTTGCTTAGTAGTTTTTTTAGAACCAGGTTGGAATTGTAATATTTTTTGGAGCTACATATAATATATGTTTGTGCTTCGTGGATTTTGAATATATTGATCAACACTATTAAATACGTATTCTAGAGTCTCGGTGAACGCATATAAAGCAACACACATGTTGTAGGGGAGATTCAAAACAGGTCTAGAGGTTGTGAGCTACAAATTATATGGATGCAAATAAGTGAACTGAGATAATTAGCTTATTTTTTCTCGAGTTAGCTTTGTGAACTCTTTATTACTTTTTTTTTAGATAAGGGGGTGCGGATCCCCGGCCTCTGCATCAAAAATATGCACACAACCTTCCGCAATTATTTAGACTCCAAAATATCAAGTTTTACAATTCACGGATCACATAAGGTGGCTAAAAAGATCAGCCACTCAAACAAAGATGTACTAAGCATCGATTCTTCTAGTATGAAGCCACCCAGCCCGACTGAAGATAGCCCGCACGACTGTCAACATACGGGTACATCCAGCATCCATAAGTCCACGTTGGTCCACCGGTAGCAGGAAAGACCATGAATGAATCCAGTAGCACGCCTTGTGTATAACCTGCAAATAATGAGTAGAGTTTGTTTTGTTAAACACAATATCATTTCTACAATTCCAAAGTGCCCACAAAATGGCCGCTACACCAATTCGAATGCGAGCCTTCGTCACTTTATCTATCCCATTTAACCAGCTACCAAATAAGTTCACAATACTAGTAGGCGGGTATACATTAAAAGTAAAGTGAACTAAACGCCAAATGTCTCTAGCAAACGTGCATTTGATAAATAGATGCTCAGCTGATTCATCCGCATCACAGAAAACGTATTTCTTGCATCCTATCCAGCACCTTTTAGCCAAATTATCTTTTGTCAACAATTCCTTTCTACGAAGAAACCATAGAAATATTTTAATTTTCAATGGTATCTTCAATTTCCATAGGTATTTACGCAAGTACCTAGTATGGCCATTTAAAAGATCTTCGTAATAGGATTTTACCGTAAAAATTCCATTATTAGTAAGAGACCATCTAAACTTATCAGGTTCATCTGTTAGAGTTATTCGCATCAACCGCTCTACTAAATGAAACCATTCTGATCTTCTTTGCCCTAGTAATGCCCGTCGAAAAGGGAGATTAATAGGAGCTACCCCAATAACATCAGCCACCGTGCTGTGTTTATTCGAGGCAATGGCATACAACGATGGATACTCGGTTCTAAGTGACACCGGCCCTAACCAGGCGTCCTCCCAAAACTGAGATTGGTCCCCGTTCCCAATTAGAAATTTACCACGCTGGAAGAAATCATCTTTAACCTTCATAATCCCTTTCCAAAAAGGTGAGTCAAAAGTTTTAGCTTGCACTTGAGATAACGCTTTATCCCCCAAGTATTTATTGACTAATAATTCTTTCCAGACTCCCTCTTCATGTAAAAGTTTATAAAGCCACTTACTCAATAGGCATTTATTTTTAATTTCCAAAACCGCAATTCCCAAACCTCCTTGATCTTTCGGCCTGCATACTATATTCCACTTCGTAAGCCTATATTTTCTCTTAAGTTGATCACTTTGCCAAAAAAACCTTGACCGGTAATAATCTAATCTTTTCTGAACCCCTTTAGGTATTTCAAAAAAAGAGTAGAAACATTGGTAAGCTTGTTAGCACTGAATTGATCAACACAAGACGGTCCCCGTAAGACAACATCTTGGCTACCCAGGCCGCCAATTTTCTCTCAAACCGATCTTCTACAATTTTCCACTCTTTGTTCAGAAGTTTACGGTGATGAATCGGAATTCCCAAATATCTAAATGGAAGTGATCCTAGTTCACAACCGAAAATACGTCGGTATTCCTCTTGATCATCTTTAGCTTTTCCAAAACAATACAATTCACTCTTATGAAAGTTGATTTTTAACCCTGATAGTTGCTAAAAAAAAGCCAAAATCAATTTCATGTTCACGGCCTTCGCAATGTCGTGCTCAAGAAAAAAGATCGTATCGTCCGCATATTGGAGGATTGAGACCCCACCTTCCACAAGATGCGGTACAAGTCCCCCTACTTGGCCATCCTCCTTTGCACGAGAAATTAAGATAGCCAACATATCTACCACTAGGTTAAAAAGTAAAGGGGACAACGGATCCCCTTGTCGCAGTCCTTTGAGGGTTTGGAAGTAATGACCGATATCATCATTAACACGAATCCCAACACTCCCTCCCTGGACAAACCGCGCCACCCAATCACACCATTGCGGTGCAAACCCTTTCATTCTTAAAGTTTGTTGTAAGAAGGACCAATTAACCTTATCGTACGCCTTCTCGAAATCAATTTTAAAAAGAACCCCATCCAATTTTTTTCTATGCATTTCGTGGATCGTTTCTGTAGGACAACGACCCCCTCGAGAATATTACGTCCGGGGATAAATGCTGTTTGAGTTGGACGAATTACCCTACTCGCAATAGAGGTTACTCTGTTCGTACCAACTTTTGTGAATATTTTGAAACTCACATTCAATAAACAAATGGGCCGATATTGCTCAATTCGGCTAGCATCCTCCTTTTTAGGTAGCAAAGTTATTATTCCAAAGTTTAGTTTGAGAAGTGGCAAATTTCCCGTACGTAATTGGGTAAACATTGCCATTAGATCAACTTTGATAATATGCCAACATTTTTGATAAAACTCCGCAGGGAAACCATCCGGTCCTGGGGCTTTATTATGTTCCATTTGTTTAATCGCCTCAAACACTTCTTTCTCTGAAAACGGCTGAGTCAAAATTGTATTTTCCTCTTGGGATATTTGGGGCATATCATGTGTTACCGCCTCATCAAGATCAAAATTGTTTTGGGCCGGCGCCCCAAACAATTTTTTGTAGTATTCAGAGATATAGGTCTTTAAGTTTTCATGTCCAACTATTGTACCTTCATCTTGTTGTAGTTGAAGTATTTTCTTTTTCCTATGTTTTCCATTTGCGATGATGTGAAAGTATCTCGTATTAGTCCCACTTTCCTGAATATATTTTACTTTTGCTCTCTGTGCCCACTTAGATTCCTCGTCACGTCTTAATTTTGCTAGACTATCATCGGCCTCTCTCTTGGCAACCCGCTCGGCTGCCGTCAACGGAGTGGTCTCAGCTTTAATGTCTAGTTCATTAATCAATAAGATTAATTTATCTCTCAACATTTTATATTCTCCACTCAAATTTTTTGCCCATCCCCTAAGAAATTGACGCAAATTTCTTATCTTCTTTTGCCAACGTTTGACAGGAGTGTTTCCGGTTTGGACCGCATTCCATTCCCGGGCAATCATGTCAAAGAATCCATCTTGCCGAAACCAAGATAGTTCAAACGAAAATTTACTACAATTTCCCGCAAAAGCCTGATCCCCTGTATCTAACAACAGCGGCGTATGATCTGACCCTGCTCGGTTTAGAGCCTGAACTGTGACTAGAGGAAATTTACTCTCCCAATCCACCGTGGCTAAAAAACGATCCAACTTCTCATAAGTTGGTGTATCTCGTCTACTCACCCAAGTGTACTGCCGTCCAGACATTTGTAAATCTTTCAAACTTAAGATTTCAATTATCGCATTAAAAATAGTGGGCCACCTAGCGTTAAAATTAGAGTTATTTTTCTCGTCTTGTCTCCTGATTATGTTAAAATCCCCCTACCAGCATTGGCAGTGTCTCTCCTTCGCAAATTCTCACCATTTCCGCTAAAAACTCCGGCTTTTTGTCATCTTGAGCCGCACCGTAAACTACTACCAACGCCCATCGAAAACCATCTGTTTTTGTTGTCAGGTGTAACTTAACGCAAAAGTCACCGGAGACCACATTTTGTACTGCCACCGTAGCATTATTAAATCCCAACAACATACCACCCGATCTCCCGTGTGGAGGTATGCAGTACCAAGTGAAATCCAAGCCCGCAGCCAGAAAATTGAGAAAAGGCGTGGCAAAAGAAGATCGTCCCGTCTCGATAATGCCCAAAAAATCTAGTTTATATTCCCTAACAAACTCATGAACCGCCAAGTGCTTCGCATTGTCCCCAAACCCATCGGAGTTCCATATTATACCTTTCATTTCAGTGTTTTCGAAATTTGTTTAGAATAACACTCCTCCTAGCCGCACGCTTAGAATGTTTGTTTTTTCCCCCTAAGTTTTATTGATGCCAAAGTCTCATTATGATCCGCATGATCATCCGAAACCTCAGCCTCATCATCATCGAGATCCTCACACAGGTTTATGGCTCTTTTTAAAACCAAACTAGATTCCGACTCCTCAGAAACCGGCGGTAAAGAATTTTGAAGAAAAATGACCTCCCTCTCTTTTTCTAGTTCCAAAATACCCAGAATTGAAGAACCTACTTGCTCCTTATTTTTTCCTAGAGAGATACCCAACCTATCCGCTCTACGCTTAATTTCAGAATTGGATAAAGAGCATAATGAAAACTTGGAAAATAAATTGGTACCTGTTGGGGAGCCGTACATCTTGCGTGAAGTAAGATCCATCGCACGCTCAAGTTGAGGAAGCTCGGCATTGTGCTGATCCCTCAATCTCTGGCTTGATCTCACGTCCACCTCATGCATCCCCCCAAACGCCATCATATCACTCTCCGACGGTCTTGCGAATTGAGCGCTTGCAGCCTCGCAAGACATAGGCTGCGGAGACGCCACATTCCCTAGGCGATCCATGTACAGACCGCCGTCAACCTCCAGCGGTGAGACCGGTGAAATCGATTGAATAGGAGTTGTCACAAGCTGAAAAGTGACATCCGCAGAACCCTCCGTCGACCCCTTGCCGTGATCGGAGGCAACAACAACAGCAACATCATCGCATGTGATATGTACATACTTGCCTTGATCTGAGGCAACAACAACAACAAGATCATCTATAACAAAAGTATGCGCAGAACTCGAGCTCTTGCCGTGATCGGCAGCAGCGGCAGCGTCGCGTGTGATAGCCGCAGACTTGGCGTGATCGGCAGCAGCAGTAGCGTCATCGCATGTGATGGCCGCAGCACCATCCGATACTACCTCCTGGTCTCCGCCTCGGTCGCCAGCAGCTGAAGAACTAGACTCCTCCACCACACCGAAGCTGCTGCTGTACTCATCGTGGTCATGATCATTGGAGTCACGTCCGCAATCGTGACCGGCAGCAATCATACCATCACAGGGTATACTATGAATTAGTGAAAGAATTTGCTCTTTAGCTTCCTTTATTTGCTTATGTACCGTAGGTGAGAAGACAACACCCGACACCTTTTCTTGCATCGCATCTGGGATCGCAGCACCCCTGTTATCTTTCCGACCCGAGTCTCTAGTGGACTCATCTGTGACCATATCATCTGTAGTTTTGTTCTCCTTCTCCCTCTCAGCATTCTTTTGATTACTCGACTCCTCATTAGCACTATCCTCATCATCACTCGGCGTGGTGACCTTGGATCATCCTCTTCATTATCTCCAACATCGGCTGGATGTTCTACTTTGAATTTCAGCCTATAGAACCCATCTTTTATAAGAATTGGCCAACTAACTAGAATAAGAGTGTAATCAACACACCCCACAAGGATACGCAGCACCCCATGTTTACGAGTGAATTTCATGTCCACTTTGATTGTTTTTCCGAACAAAGACCCCAAACTCCAAAGGGAGAGGAAGTCCCCTGTAGTTTTGGGAGGGATACCATACACTCGAATCCACTTTTTTGGCAACTTCTCCATTGGTTCTACCGTGGCTACCCAAGGGACCACTGCACCCTGCATGCTCCAAAAACAGCAAGCCTTTCAAGTTCACTTTTGGAGGGAAACGACACTTTGAATATATTTTGTCTCACCGGTTGAACATCCCAATGGAACTATTCCCAAGGAACCAACCGCTGCAGCTGAGTCACAATTTGAGGAATTGAGAGCTCACCGCTAGTGACCGTCAACATAGCCATACGAACGTTGTCGATCTTTGGTTTGTAAGAGTCAGAAGTTGGCTGCTCATAGAACATTAGTCCCTCGTTTATCAGCCCGTGCACTATCACTTGTGGTTTAGGCGCAGTCAGCAAGGGACACACCTCCGGCGCATGTTCCTTGCTCTCACAAATATCACACACTTCAACTGAGCATTCCTTTCCATGGTGTCCAGGTCCATCACATCGATAGCAGCGCGTTTTGTAGCCTGTTTTTGCCTTCTTAGCTGCGGTAGCATCAGTACCACCCTGTCCAACAGCTCCACCATGAGGGCGATCCCCCCGGTCTGCTGCGGTTTTGTAACCACATGCGATGGGGTCGAGTTCCCCACCGGTGTGGCACCCTTTGCCAGTAATTCAGCCGCGGACATCGTGTTCCCAGTTTTTGCCGCAACAACGACTGGTGTAGTAGCATGTCCCTGCGCAGCAGCATCCGTCGTAGGTCGGAGAGCCTCCGTAACCTGGCTCACAATTTTAGACAGAACTTCCTCAGACAGAACTGGGTGGTTTGCATTCGCACCTGCATATCCCCCTCCCTGGTTACCACGGGGCTGGTTTGATCTTCCTCCATTATCCGCACGGAACTGATAAGGCCGGTTGTAGTTATTCTGCCTCTGCAACTGACCACCATTAGCAAAACCCGAGCCTGCATTGAAGCTACCGAAGTTTGCCTGAAAACCTTGCTGCCGATATTCATTGTTGCCTGCCGTACCACTCGATCCACCAACCTCAAAGGTGCTCTGCCGTTGTTCCCCTTGCCCTGCCGCGCCGTTTGATCCAGCCGCATGCCGTCCCCCCACCGCACCACCACGGTAGGGAGGGCCGTGTCCGCCATATCCCCAGCCGGCGTTGAAGCCACCAAAGCCACGAGCCGGAGGAATTCCACGCCCGTCGCCCGCGCCCCCTCGTCCTCCGCCGTTGTGCGCCATGGAATTGCACGGCGGCTGAGTAGGATTGAGTTTGATAAACCCTAACCTCGAGCAGCGCTGTTTTTGTTTCAGATCAATACGACCACGAAGTTCACCCGGTTCACAATCGTGATGGGCTGCAAGCCCTCCCGGGCAACTCCTTCGCTTGCCACCACAAAAACCAGGAAGTCGGCCCACAAGGCCCATCCTATTTTGTTTTGAATTTGAAATCAGTGATCCGCAATTTCCGTTTTTCGTTATCGACGCCGGCGACGCATCACCGGCTCGGCAACGTCAACGCCGATGAGCCAGCTGCCAGCCTCCAGCGCCATCATCGATCGAAACCGACGGTGCCAGCACCGGCAGCTTGAGCTGCACCGCCCTTCCGTACGGCAAACGCACGGCCGTGGTCCGCTTGGCACCTCCAGATGACTCTGATGGCGTACATACCTTCTCCAGCGAGATCGAGTGCATCGCGAGAGCCGCGTACCTCTGGGCTTGCCGCCTGCCGATGCGCCTCTCCTCTCTCGATCGACGGTCGACCATGGAGGTCACCGCCTCCGGCGATGGCGATCGACATAAGTACCTGAACGTTCCTGAGTCACCGATCTCTCCCTCCTCGCCGATCTCTCCTTCCTCGCGGTCGACGTCGTTGACCTCCGCGCAGTCCCTTTCCTCGCCGGCAGTCGATTCCCCCGTGGTACTCTTTATTACTTACACTACATTAGTTTGCCAATATTTTTTCTATGACGCCTTGCTATTGTGACATGTGATTGATTGATACGAAAATGATAGAATATACAATGCATCATGTTTGCAGAACTTCGAATTGTTCAGCTTGATGATTCTGGCCATATGCCTCATGGTTACTACTTATATTGTCTGTCCTGTCCCTTTTCAAGTTTATTACTTTCTCACTTTCTCCTCTAAGTATGTCCATTTCCAATATTTTAAACGATTGTTTCATGACTCGAAGAGGAGGGCTTTTGCATGTCAAATCTTTGTCTCTGGAATAGACGTACTCTTCAAGTTGAAATAATTGATTTAGTGTTAACCAGATCCACTTCATCACAATGACAGTTTTATCGATAATTTTATTGGTGTTATCCAGGTTTGTGTATCTTGCCTGGCCGATTTACCCGAGTTACACGTCATGTCTTTAATTTGATGATAATGTGGTCTTCAGTTTGATGATAATTAGTCGTGAAGGCTTCGGCGTCGTCGGCGTTGGAGCTAATTACATCGAATGGACGTCACACATATACATCATGAATCTTTCTCCAATGATTTCTTCGGGTTTCTCTACTCTCCGACCCTTGAGGGAGGGAGGTGAATGCCTTCACGAAGTGGGGTGAGGTAACGATGGTGACACATGTCTATCGGCGCACATAAACGAGCTGAATTCTATGACAAGCTGCAGTTATACCAACGAGAACTTACTCTTTAAGTGTGACTAGGAATATGTTTTCGTACCCGTAGCAACGCACGGTCATTTAGCTAGTTTAATATAAAATAACGACTCAAAGTTGGACGAAGCATTGCGAGCTGAGTGTGTAGGCTCCTCCGGGTGGATCATGCCCCACTCGGTTAGTCCTTAAGTTGGCATGAGTTCTCACATTTTTCCTGTATTTATTCCAAGAATGAAACTACGATAGTCGTCCACGGTAGGCAACGTGCCCATCGATATGCAGTGCAGTGTGAGGTAGCTTGCTAGAGTAAGTTACGATTAGTACAAACTTCACCATGCAAATTTGCTTGGCCTTTTCCTAGAAGTAAACACAAAATGAACCATGTTTGCAGATACAGAAAGGGTAAAATCCCTTAGCTTGCAACAGGTCTGTGAGAACATTTAGTGAATAGATGTTGGATTTAGGATCATCTCTACTTTTGAAATATATAGCAAAATCCTAGATTTTCTTTTTGCGAGTAAGATCCTGGTATTTAAACAGGTAGATTCTCAAAAGTGTGTGCATGGTAGAGCCTAATCTTCATTGGAGAGTTCTATAACTTTGCGGTGGAGATTATGCTTGTCAGACGGCGGCACAAAGCATTTGAGTTGGCGCGGTACTCTCTTCAATCTTCTTTTGCAGCTGGCTTCATGAGAAGACGAAGATAAGCTCCACAAAAGAACGATATTTTACTCCGAAAGCCCGAGTAGCCTGTGTAACTATCTTCTATTGCCGACTGTAGCCACGCATGTGAAACGTAGTGTTGGCTGATCAACCCCTTAATTTAGATATCGTCGAAACAAGTATGGATTGGAACGATTCTAGAGCCACATGTTCTTGCAAGCCCAGCAACCCTTTCCATTAACCGCACAGTAAAGTAAGCATGCTAATTAATAATTAGATCTGTATCACAGGATTCAGCTCTGCTTATCTGAATCTGATTGAGACTAAGCGAGGCTTTACCGCTTTAGTCGGAGCTCCAAGTGCCTAAAGCGACGATTATATATATGAAATTTGGATCCGAGTGCGTCCGAAAAAACTATACGAAACTAAAACCCTAGTGCCGGTAGGTGTCACTATAAGACTTATCATTCCAACACACCTAGTTAACCATATCAAACCCCTGAATCAGTGATCCCTCTCTGCCCTCCGGCCGCGTCACCGCTCGCCACTCACGTGCCAGCCAGCCTTTGACGCGCCCAAGGGTAATTCGAGTTCGAGCATGCTTCGCCTGATCCATCGAACCCCACTATCACGAACACGGAACCCCTTCCGGAAAGCGAGAGCCGTTTCATTTTCAGCCATGTGGTTTTCCACGGCTGCCGTCGAGAACTAAAGCGACGGCAGCCCATGCGGCATATGCATATCCTCCCTGATCCCTTTCATGGCCGCGCGCCACTGATCGAGCACCCAGAGTCCCAGATATGCATAAGTAGTTCCACTTGCGGGGAGCTACGGAAGACCTATATAAGCCGGGTCTCGTTCCAAGATAGCTTCATCCAGTTCAGTACAAGTGCTCTCTTCCTGCGCATAGTTTAATCCGAGACACTGTTGCTCCGAGAGAAGATACTAAGCATGGCGACCTTGTGGAGGCAGCCGAGCCTGGAGTTCGACGTCAAGGTCGTGAGGGTATCAGGCGTCGAGGCACGGCTCGAGGGCAGCCTCTTCGTCAGGTACTACGTCCCGGCCGGCGACGGCAGGAGGCGGATCCGCGTGGACACGCGGGAGGTCCCGTGCGGCGGCGCCGCCGGAGGAGACGTGTTCTGGGGAGAGCTGGCGCGTTTCCAGCTGGCGGGCAACGGCGGCGCCGCCGTCGCCGCGCCGAGCAAGGTCGCGTTCGAGCTCCGGTGGAGGCCGCGGCCTTCGACGTCCGGGCTGGCGATGTTGCTCGGGACCGGGAGGCCGTCGTCGCGGGTGCTGGCGAGGGCGGAGCTCGCGATGGGCGCGGAGTCGGCATCCACGGAGAGCTGGCTGAGGCTCTCGCCGGCCAGCCGGGAGCTGGGCGGCGAGTGCAAGGCGCCCAAGCTGCTGGTCGAGGTCAAGGTCGTGAACGCCGTCGCGGCCGTGAAGGCGAGGAAGTCCGGCGGCGGCGTGAACGAGTGCTGCCGTGGCGGCGAAAGCTGCCCTAGCTGTGGGTGGGTCGGGACCGAGGAGGACATGTTCCTTGCCGCAACGTTTACTCAATAGCAGATTCGCATTAGCAAGATTGTAATGGCGAGCCAAAGGTTCGAAACCAATTACGTTAGGGTGGCTAGTTGTTTTGTTCTTGGTGAGGAATGATTTTGTGAATTTTCAGACAAACTTAGGTGTTTTTTTCCCATAGCACACGACATGCCTATCTTTCTGTAGGAAAGAGTTTTTGTTGCATGAGTTACCAGAAGAGTTATCTCAATACCCTCACGCCAACCCTCAAAAGTTGTAACTCTTCAGAAAAAAAACTGAGTAGAAACATCGGCCACCGCTCAAATTTGAGCAACTCTCAGCAAAAGATTTGCTTCCTCTCGCCCGGCCGCGTTACTTGTCTCCGGCGGCCACCCCACAACCCCTGCCCATTCGACCGCCGGAGTTGCTACATCTAGCTACTGCTCATCGACGTGGAGCCAAGCCTCGTCAGGAATAGAACCATGTTGCCTCCCCGAGATCTTGTGCCGCTTCCGAAGCTCCGATTCGGACCGCCCTCTCGCGATTCGCGTATCACAGAGGTGAGGTTGTGTCCATGGGACAAGTGGGCGGTGGATTTCGTAATCCAAACATGTGGGAGCGTGTGTGGCTTGGCACGTTCGCCACCGAGGATGAGGCGGTGCGCGCCTACAATGCTATGCTTATTCGGGAGCCGAACGAAGCTTAACTCCACCACCCTCAACGACCGAGCAAGAGAAGATGTTCGACAACCTCTTCCCGTGGACTTGGCCCACCGCCAACGACCACGAGGCCGGTCCCTCCGAGGTGATGCACTTTTCTTACTCCGATTCGGACTTCTTTTACCGGTCTGATGATTACGAGTAGTGCCAATGTAATATCTAGTAGTATGTACTTCTATTTAGTTTATGTCGATGCTTTATCTAGTTTGATGTCGATGTAGTGTCAATGTAGTAGGTATTTTTTTTGACAACTGTCAATGTAGTAGGTAATAATGGACTGCTGAATTATGCTATGTACATGTTTAATGTGGTGCCGTTGTTTAATTATGCAATGACGAGATAGTTAAAATTTTGTCGGGAATGAATTTGTGTGCGAACATGTTTTTAGGGAGTTAAGTTTAGGGGTCGGTTGGGTCCACCATTTTTGTAAGTCCTCAAATTTGAAGTAGTTAAGGTTTGAGAAGGCGTTTGAGGATATAAAATTTAGGGGTTCTACTAGAGATTCTCTAAGTAGTTCCTCTCGTATGCCCGGACAACTCAGCAGTCTTCCACTCCTCAAACTCCTCTCCGATCTTTCTATTTCCACTAGCATTGAGGCAAACCTATCAAACCACGATATTTTTTCCATCCATATAGAACGCAAAGTGAGAACAATTAACTAGTTGATTTCCATTTGATCGGATAATGACAGTGCTGAATGGATCCTTGGCCACCTATCTTTTTAGACTGATGTTGCGTCCAGAGTGAAGCCTACCCCCCAGACATGGGAAGGAGCACCGCTTCCACCAGATTCGGCACCGCCTCGTTGCATACTGACACTTCCCCTGTCGCCACTATCGGGCTAACCGCCATCCACCAACGTCCATGGCCGACGGCGCACCCATGCTACATTGCTACCCTGTCCTACCAAAATCGCCACGTCGAGCCAGACCTCTAAGCCCCCTCCATGTGCGTCGTCGACGCCGCCTGACGTGGGCCTACCTATCGGGTGACCCACCATGAAGATACCTAGTGCACGCAAGGACTAGGTCCCAACTGGCGGCCTACTAGGAGACAACGCTCGAGGCCCATGAAGAGGGCCCAAACAAGGCAGAGTACGCCCCAAGGAAGGCGAAGCTTATGTCGGTAGAGACCTACCTTATCTGTAAACCTAATTGGTTGCGAACTCCCGAGACCCAGCCTCCAATATAAAGTCTGGGAGGGCCGCCGATCTAGGGTACGCTATTACTTCACCACCAAAACCCTAGCGAGATCGATATCTCGCCGGGACCGCCATTGTAACACCTCCGATAATCAATACCAGACAAGTAAGAAATAGGGTGTTATCCTCCGGGAGTCTGAACCTGGATAAATCGCCTTACTTGTCAGCCGTGGTAGCTATCAACACTTATATCTTTCTCCCTCTCAATCAACCTGGGGTACTCGACCCTGCGACTTGCCGTGGCCTCCCCACGTCACCGCCACGGCGCCAAACTCACATGTTTACTTGTATTGCATCCAATTATGTGAATGATCAGTGTGAATCAATATTCCAAATAGTTCGATACTATCTACCGATTATTGACTTTCTGCTGTGCTTGTACAAACTTTGCAGGAAGATTGATTATGGACTTCCTGTGCTATTCGTAGTGGTAGATCCAATCTGGCATAGATAAAGATTTATCAGAAAGAGATGTAGAACGCCATTATTCCACAAATCGCTAAACTCTCTTCGTAGGTGATTGTGCCCTTCTTTTGTGTGTAGTCAACTTTGCAATTCCCGGCTGACTATAGGGTCAAGAAAGGAGCGTGTCAGGCTTAAAGAACACCACTACTGGTATTATTGGCGCATCAGACGGGTGACGACCTGTCACCCAAAAGGAGCCAATAAGTCCTGCAATAATACTGTACTAGACTAGTGAAGCATCTGAATTATTAGTTGCTTTGTCAACAGCCCATTGAAGGTCAACACACATGTCCCACCATTTTCTTCTGCCACCAGAGGAGCACTGGATACAAATCCTTGAACGTTAAGCTAAATGGCATCTCTGATTCACATGAGAGCAAGTAGATGGGTCACAATAGATTCAACATCAGATTTTGTTTAGTTGGAGCAGAGAAGCGAAGCGGGAGAACAAGGTGGACCATATATTAATGATATAGCCAACAAGTATGCTATAGCTTTTGTACGAGTGGGCTATTAGATTGGCTATTGGCGTGGCACCTCTCACTAGTAGAGAACCCACTTCTAGTACCGGTTGTAGATGGCCTTTAGTACCGGCCACACAACCGGTACTAAAGGGTCGGCACTAAAGGGGTAACCCTTTAGTACCGGCACCTAAATAAAACCGGTACTAAAGGGTCTCCACGTGGGCGCACAGGCGAGCTCGACCCTGAGGACCTTTAGTACCGGTTTGTAATACAAACCGGTACTAAAGGTTCCTGCTTTTTTTGCTTATTTTTTCAGGGGGGTTTTGGTTTTTTTTTCTTTTCGATTATTTTTCGGGGTTTAGGGTTTCTGTTTTTTTCCTTTTCGCTCATTTTTCAGGGTTTCGGAGGAGATCGCGTATAAAGTACTCACTACACATATAAAGTAGTCATTATACACATACAAAGTACTCTCGTCACATATAAATTTAAGTACTCCTAATTAATTACAATGGAGCCGGTTCCCTTGTAGCATCGACTGCCGGCGGTTCCCTTGTAGCATCGACTGCAGGGGGTGGAGGTGGTCTTTCGTCAAAGTAGAATTCACCGTGTTCATCTATGACATGTGTAAGTAAGAATCCCGCCAATTCCTCCGCAATAGCTTTTACGCGGTTGCGTGGTAGGAGCTGGTTCCGCTTGTTTGACATCTTTAAAAGAAGGAAATAAAATCAGCTATGATCGAAACTAAACACAATTGATGCATGGTGGCAAAATAAAAGTTGTGTATGATGTTCACGTACCTCTCGATTTCTTACACTCTTGACTCTCTCATTGACCTTCGTGTGAATGTACTCGCAAACGTAGTATCCACATAGTTCTGTCCCCTGTGGTTGTCGCAGACACCACTATATATACAAGAATATAATTTAATCAAATAATAATCAAGAGAATGATAATGGTATTAGAAAGATACACGTAGTAGTACTTACGTTGTTAGACTTGAACTCCAGCTTTTCTGGCCATACACCGCGTTCTTCCGCTTTGAACTTTCTGTAAACCCTGTCCGGAAAAGAAAATGAATTGAGTAGTTATTACTTATACTTTTGATATCCGGAAATGAACGAAAGAGGCTGATATAGTGCGATTGAAATTACCTCTTGAGCATTAGACGCACGCTTTTGTATTCATTTTGATCTTTCCTTAGTGAGTCCCAGACTTCAACTTCTCCTTCCTCGAGTCTAATGATTAGCAGAATGTAGTGGAACCTGCGCACGTTTATATACGCAGGTATTCAGAACTTATCGATTACACTTTATATCGGGGAAGCAAAATAGAATGTGTAGAAGACGGTAAAACTCACCCGAAGTTGTAAGGAAATAGTATTTCCTTTTTGGTACTTTGTCGCTTAAAGAACGTTAGCAAAACGTCCTCTGTGTTCACGGGATTTTCATCCACGGTCTTGACATGAACTTTATCCGGGTCAATGAAACCAATGTCCCAGATTCCTTCGAGTCTGCATTCACGTATCTTCATTCTGCATAATTAGCGTACAAAAGAATTTTGTGACGATAATTACAAGCAATGAACGAGAGCTTATAACTATAGATAATTAAATTACACGAATAAATTACTTACAGACAATAGCAGCTGATGAGAGATTTGTCGAGAGCACGTTGATTGTACATCTGAAAAAGTTCTCGGAACTCAACATGCACACAATATTCTCGGAAGTAGTGTTGTTCCTTAACCGCCGCCATGAGATAGAATTTCCCTTCTTTTGCGGCGGTCATGTACCAGCGATTCAAATTCCATAACTGTGTTGTTAGCTGGCTCGGATTTTCCACCATAGGCAGCCCGAGTTCAAAATCAAATCGTGGGGCAATCTCCGCCATGGGGTAACCTGAGTCGCCAAGGACAACTTCTCCATGCTCGATTTCCCGAGTTTCAGAAGGTACAATGAGCGGGGCGAGCGATTGTGCTTCTTGTTCTCCGAGCTGGGCAACTCCTTTCCCGCACAATTTCTCTTGCTCATTCTGCGAGGAAAGTACCTTGTCAATACCTCGCTCGTAGTCTGAAATGGGCGGAGGTGGAGGGTCATATAGGTTGTCAACGGTGTGATCTTTTACCTCATTTGGTATAGTCTTCAGAAGTTCCTTTATGGGGTCAAGTCTTGCCTCCACTCTTTCCTTCTTTTTCTGCTCAAAAAAGGCTCTCGACCCTTCACGTAGGCTCTCAGCTATTTCCTGCTGAGTCATCTCAGAAGTTAACTTCTCAGGAGCCTTGACTTCCTTGGGGTTCTCAGGAGCCCGCACACTTTTTCCACGTTTCTTGACAGGGGTGGACGACGGGAACAGCTTCCGCTTTGTCAAGTTACTAGTGGGCGCATCAGTCGGTTGACGGGACAGCGCGGGAGATGGACTCGCGGCGGGATCCCAAACTTCGTGGGGGGAGGCGGGTGGACTTTGATGTGGTGAATGTCTAACGGGAGGAGTCGGTGGCCTTGGCTCCGAGTCTGGAAACTTGATGTATTTCTTCTTCCATAGAACGATACCAAGCTCAACTTCTCCCAATGTCTTCTCGCCTTCAGCTCCAGGAATTTCAAGACGTATTGCGTTGAATCCCGGCATAACTTTCGTGACCCCGACACGAGCAAATCCAGGCGGAATCACACCAAAATGGAAGGTTTCTCCAGGTTGATGTCGTAAAGCATAGCCAGTCGCCACCGGATAAGTAATGTTCATCATCGGCGCATGTAACTCACAATTTGTCTTCTCCGTGATATCATCCACGGGGTAGTGAGCCGCCGATGGTTCAGCAACTGGTTCATCAACTGCAGGATCTTGTAGCTGCGTGGAACCCACGCTGCTTTTCCGCTGAGATGGGCAGGCATCGCCTGCAGGATCTTCTACTCGCAGTTGAGATTCCCTGGTCTGGGTCATTGAGGCCAGTTGCTTCTGCACATCCTGCACCGTGCGTTCTAATGCAGTAACCCTCTCCGCCTCCCTCTTCTTACTTCTGCAATGTTTTCTATAAGTTGCAACGTCTTCCGGAAACCCTTCAAGAAAACCAACCCCGCCTCCTCTGGCTCGACATCGCCCCCAGTGTTCTTTATTCCCGAGGGCTTGTGAAAGCTCGTCGTCCTCTCTATCGGGAACAAATTTTCCCTCCTTGACTAGTACTATGACTTTTTTATTTTTCTGATGACTCTTCTAATTTTTCTCCGCCATTTTCCCTTTGCAACAATCAGCCCTGTTTCTGGGTGCAACACTGCCCCATGCGCGAACAACCAGAACTTGGACCTGTCGGGCCAGTCATCTGTCTGTGGAGTGATCCCTTTTAGTCGCAGCTCGTCTTCATAGGCTTGCCACTTAGGCAAGGCAGTCTTGTAGCCACCTGAGCCCAAATGATGGAAATATTTCTTCTTCGAGGCATTCAACTTATTTTGTGTCGATCGGGCCACAGCGACGCCCGAATTCTTATACGCCGCAAATTCAGCCCATTCATCTTTTAGCTTCTCTAGATGTCCTTTGAAAACTATATCTTTGTTCCCATATTTTCTCCACAATGTGTTCTTCCAGTTGTTGAATTGCTGGGCCATCTTGCTAAGAGTCCACTCCTTGACTTTATCCTTCATCTTCTGTGGGAGATCTGCCGGTAGGTTGAATTTAGACATCATCGAGTCCCAAAGGGTCTCTTTAATTCTTTGCTCGAGATATTTTGCGCCTATGTTGGCTTTCTTCGGCTCATTCCATTCTGTCACAGTGATCGGGACCATGTCCCTTACAAAAACTCCGCACTGCCGTACATATTTATTGTAGATTCCATCGGGTTTCTCTGGTTTGCCTTTGAAGGTAACTTCGTCGATCGACAACGTTGCACCTTCCGGGAGCTTTAACCCTTGGGCCGGGCCTCGTACGGGGATTGACGACTTAGATCCAGAGGGCTGAAAGAAAAATGTTTCGTTAATAAGTGCGCATATAAATCAATTAATGCATCTAGCTATAGTGATCAACAAGACTTAATATATACCTTCTTCTTAGCTAGGGCATCGTCCGCCTTAGATCCAGACGGTTCTTCTTCGTCGTCGTCGTCATCTCTGAATTTTTCTAACTCAAGTCCCTCACCGGAGTCATTCAAACATTTCGCGCTGAATTCTTCGGCGTCTTCTCCGTCGGACGAATCTTCTCCATCGGAATATTCTCCATCGGAATTGGGTCCGGCAGCGTTGTTATATATTATTTGTTGGAGACGGTCTTCTTCCTCCAAATCTCGGACGAAGGTGGGGGCATCGTCCGCCATAGCTCTGTCACTGCAAATTTTGAAACTTAGCAATATTTCTAACTTAACAATATTAACCAAATAACAATATTAATAATCTAAACAATATTAACCTAATAACAATATTAACTTAAAAAAAACAGTACTAAAAAAAGAACAATTAATATTTTTACTAATGTTATTTTCAAACTATCTAAATGACTTAGCAATATTTCAAACTTTACAATATTCCAAATTTTACAATATTTCAAATTTTCAAACTTAGCTAAAATTTTGAAACTTTGCTACTACAATTTCAAACTTAGCAAAATTCACATATTTACTAGCAAAACTTTCAAAAATGCTAACTAACAAAATGTCTTCAAACTTTGATTTTATACACATATTTAAAGCCGGAGTTTTCTAATAAGTAAAACTAGACTAAAAACTTAAACTACACTTTGTTAGCAAATTGAAATTGGTACATTTTGTTACATTAATAACCTAAACAATAACAAAATGACTTTTAAATTGCTACATTTTGTAAGTTTGCTACATTTTCAAATTGCTACATTTTTAAATTGCTACATTTTGTAAGTTTGCTAAGTTTTCATATTGTAATAAACTAAAAATTCTATGACTAACAGTAATAAAAATTCCTTGACTAAACATTTTGTATGACTAACAAAAAATTGCTAAAAGATTACTTCTAAATTTGCTACAAATTGCTAACACATTGCTAACACATTTTAAAAATGGGCAACAACACAATGCTATCTACAAATTTCTAAAAATGCTATCTACAAATTGCTAAAAATTGCAATCTACAAAAATATTTTCTAACACATTTTCTAAATTTGCTAACACATTTTTTAAATTTGGTAAATATTGCTAACACATTTTCTAAATTTTCTAAATTTTCTAAATTAGCTAACACACATATTGCCAATTAATCAAAACAAAATTAGTAATAAACAGTAATGAAAAATAGTAATAACAAAATTAAAAAAAAACTTACCGGAGATATCTCCAAGAGGCGATCGATGGCGCGCGGTGGTGGAGGCCGAGGTGCGGTGTGGTGGAGGCCGGCGCCGGAGCAGCGCGGGAGGCGACGTGCGCGGTGGTGGAGGGGTGGCCGGAGCAGGGGCACGCCGTGGAGGCCGGCGCAGAGGCGGCGGAGGGCGCGCGCCGGAGCAGGGGCGTCGGAGGGCGCGCGGTAGCAAGGCCGGGGCACACGGGCGCGTCGCCGGAGATGGCGCAGGGCGGAGGACGCGCGGCGGAGCGTCGCCGGAGATGGCGCAGGGCGGAGGACGCGCGGCGGAGGGACGGCCGGAGCGTGGCTTCGCCGGGGCGTGGCGACGACGGAGGAGATCGACGCCGGGACTTGGTGATTTGGGGATCAAAGCGTCGATCCCCTGCTTTAACTGCAGGCAACAGGGCTTTAGCACCGGTTGTGTTCTACAACCGGTACTAAAGGGTCTTTAGTACCGGTTGTAGAGTACAACCGGTACTAAAGCTCAAATTTGGGCCGCGCAAAAATTCGCGCGCGAAGCCCAACCCTTTAGTACCGGTTGTATTATACAACCGGTACTAATGGGCCTTTTATTGGTTTTTTATTTTCTGTTTTTTCTATTTGGTTTCTGTTTTCTTTTTTCTATTTGGTTTCTGTTTTTTTCTAGTTTATTTTTATTTTAGATCTATGTAATTTAATTGTCTTAAAATTTGTAATAATTATCTATTTATTTTAGAGACGATTTAACATACAACTAGAGATCTACGTTACAACTTCACTAGTTCTAAATACTGGATAGAACAAATTAAGGTACAACTTGAAATTACGATACAACACAAGTAAAACAAAGACTCTACCTATCTCCCATCGATGCAGCCTGCACCACCCGCCGTGTTGCCATCCTTGCCCTTTGACGAAGATTCTGCCTTCTTGCCTTTGCCCTTGGACGAAGCTTCAGCCTTCTTGCTCAGTGCTTCAACCCTCCTTTCCTTTGACGACGGCATGAAATCGTCGTCATCATCGCTGTCAACTACCCAGAGACAGGAACGACCGTACGAATCACGGTCAGCTTCAGTTCGGTAGAACGGACTATTCGTAACTTTCCTGTCAAACTTCTCTGCAAGCGTGAGCATTTCTGCACGAATTGGGAGCGGGGTCCTATACGGAAACCCATCGCGGCATAGCTTCGCCCCGAGCAAAGCGAGATGACTCTCAGTGTGCAAAATTTCTTCAATTGGAACTACCCTACCATCTACCTTCAAATTGCTCGAAAGCCTGGCGAGATGCTCGGATGCGGAAATGTGAAACCCGGACACACACTTCTCGCAAGGACCAATACACACCATGCTTGCGCTCAAGTGAGTACCATGCCTACCTTCGACTGGGTTTTATAGAACTACCGGTGGCGGCATTTGGGGGGAACGATAGCGGGAAATATTTGGGCGGGAAACGGTGGCGGGATCGAAGTTGCCTACCTTCTCCAGTGGATCAGGAAGAAGCACACGGATCGTGTGTTTCCTTCCAGCGATTGGGAGCCGTTGGATCAAGCGGTGTGTTTCTTTTAAGTGCTTGTGAGACGTTGGATCAGGGGTGAGCCCGACTTTAGTCCCGGTTGGTGTTACCAACCGGTACTAAAGAAACACGGATCGTGTGTTTCTTTCAAGCGCTTGTGAGACGTTGGATCAGAGGTGTGTTTCTTTTGAGGGATTGTGAGCTGTTGGATCAGCAGTATCACGACCACTTCGTGAGCCACATGACCCTATATATAGCCCACCTCCCGGAATTCCAGCGTCACTCACTCACTCACACAAAACATTCCATCGTCACTCGGAGAGACATCTTTGGGCAACCAGCGGCAAGACGTCTCTGATGACCTGCGACCGTTCCAAACGGTTACAGATCATCAGAGATGTCTTGCCGGACGGTTGTAGATCATCAGAGACGTCTTACCTCTGCTTGGATCGAAGTGGCGCTCAAACACAAAACATTCGGGTTTCCTAGCTATGCCCGACACTGAATGCAACGACATTCGACCGTGAATCAGTGTCGGGCTGTAGCTAGGAGAAACCGTGTGTTTTGTTTCCCAGGTTACTCACTCATATATTCTACCTTGTGCTCAAACACAAAACATTCGGGTTCCCTAGCTACGTCCTGCAACCATTTGGTCGGATCCAAGCAGCGGCAAGACGCTCTGATGATTAGCAACATAGCAACATCCCCAACACTTGTTGCAAATCATCAGAGATGTCTTGCCTATCTAGTGTTTAGATCTCTCTTCTGAGTTTTCAGGACATAGTTACATAAAAGGTTTAATACATTATTACACATCAGCAACAACATCCCTATCTAGTGTTCACTTTTTCTTCTTGTGTGTCCCTTTCTTCTGATTGCGTCGTAGCCATGGACAATCTTCATCATTTAACACGGTGCTTGGGTCAGTTTTCACTTTGAAGGGCGGAATTTCAGCAAACTTATTGTAATCTTCTGACATGTCTGTCTTGTCCTCCACTCCCACGATGTTTCTTTTTCCTGAAAGAACTATGTGGCGCTTTGGCTCATTGTATGATGTACCGGCTTGCTTATCTTTTCTTTTTTTCGGTCTGGAAGACATGTCCTTCACATAGAAAACCTGAGCCACATCATTGGCTAGGACGAATGGCTCGGTTTTGTACGCAAGATTTTTGAGATCCACTGTAGTCATTCCGTACCGCTTGTCTATCTCTACCCCGCATGACAGGTTAACCCATTTGCACTGAAACAAAGGGATCTTAAAATAAGGTCCATAGTCAAGTTCCCATATCTGCTGTATGCAACCATAATATGTGTCCTTTGTTCCATCATCGTTTGTTGCATCAAAGCGGACACCACTGTTTGGTTAGTGCTCTTTTTGTCTTGGGTTTCCGTGTAAAATGTATTCCCATTTATCTCGTACCCTTGGAAAGTCAATATAGTCGAAGATGGTGTCTTGGCCAACAAGTATAGCTCTTGTCCAACAGTGTTGTCATTAATGAGATGTGTACGCAACCAACTGCCGAAAGTATCCACGTGTTTTTCTTTAATCCAGAAGTCAGTCTTCTCCGGGTATTCTGAGCGTAAAATATCCATGTGTTCCACGATATACGGAGCCACCAATCTGGAATTTTGTAGAACTGTGTAGTGTGCTTGAGTGAAAGAATGCCCGTCCATACTTCTTGTTGCTTTCTTTCCTAGCGTGCCTTTTCCACGCAGTCTCCCCTCATGGCGTGATTGAGGAACACCGATGGGCTTAAGATCTGGAAGAAAGTCAACACAGAACTCAATGACCTCCTCTGTTCCATAGCCCTTGGACATGCTTCCTTCTGGCCTAGCACGGTTATGAACGTATTTCTTTAAGACTCCCATGAACCTCTCAAAGGGGAACATGTTGTGTAGAAATACAGGACCGAGAATGGAAATCTCTTCGACTAGGTGAACTATGAGGTGCGTCATAATATTGAAGAAGGCCGGTGGAAAGACCAACTCAAAGCTGACAAGACATTGGACCACACCCGTCTGTAAACTTGGTAGAGTTGCTGGATCAATTACCTTCTGAGAAATTGCATTCAGGAATGCACATAGCTTGACAATGGGTACTCGAACGTTTTCCGGTAGAAGCCCCCTCAATGCAACAGGAAGTAATTGTGTCATAATCACGTGGCAGTCATGAGACTTCAGGTTTTGGAACTTTTTCTCTGCCATGTTTATTATTCCCTTTATATTCGACGAGTAGCCAGACGGGACCTTGATACTGCTCAGGACTTGAAAAAAGATCTCCTTCTCTTCTTTGGTAAGAGCGTAGCTGGAAGTACCTTGATACTTCTCTGAATTCAGGTTGTCTCTTCCGTGGTGCGTACTTTGCTGGTCCTGCCGTGCATCCGCTGTATCTTTCGTCTTCCCATACACGCCTAAGAAGTTTAGCAGGTTCACGCAAAGATTTTTCGTCACGTGCATCACGTCGATTGCAGAGCGAACCTCTAGGATTTCCCAATAGGGTAAATCCCAAAATATAGATTTCTTTTTCCACAAGGGTACGCGCTTGTTTGCGTCTTTCGGAACATTTAGACTGCCAGGACCCTTTCCAAATATTACTTCCAAATCCTTGACCATGCCATATACAACATCACCATCACGGCGTGTAGGCTTCGTCCGGATATCTGCCAAACCTTTGAAGTGCTTGCCTCCGTTTCTTACGTGATGCCCGGTTGGAAGAAACTGACGATGCCCCATGTACACAATCTTGTTACCTATATATGCACTGTCAGTCTTATCTAAACAGTGCGTGCATGCATTGTATCCCTTGTTCGACTGTCCTGAAATGTTACTAAGAGCAGGCCAATCATTGATGGTTACAAACAGCAACGCTCGTAGGGGAAATTCCTCTTGTTTGTACTCATCCCACACACGTACACCTTCGTCAGACCACAACTGTAAAAGTTCGTCAACTAATGGCCTCAGATACACATCAATGTCGTTGCCGGGTTGTTTCGGTCCTTGGATAAGCACTGGCATCATAATATACTTTTGCTTCATGCACAACCAAGGGGAAGGTTATAGATACATAGAGTCACGGGCCAGGTGCTATGACTGCTGCTCTGCTCCCCAAACGGATTCAAGCCATCTGTACTTAGACCAAACCTTAAGTTCCTTGCGTCAGCTGCAAAATCCCCAAACGCACTGTCGATTTTTCTCCACTGAGACCCATCAGCGGGGTGTCTGAGCATCTCGTCTTCCTTACGGTCTTCTTTGTGCCATCGCAACAACTTGGCATGCTCTTTGTTTCGGAACAAACGTTTCAACCGTGGTATTATAGGAGCATACCACATCACCTTCGCGGGAACCCTCTTCCTGGGGCTCGGCTCGCCCTCAATATCACCTGGGTCATCTCGCGCGATCTTATACCGCAATGCACCGCATATCGGGCATGCATTCAAATTCTCGTACTTCTCACCGCGGTAGAGGATGCAGTCATTGATGCATGCATGTATCTTCTGCACCTCTAATCCTAGAGGGCAGACAATCTTCTTTGCTTCGTACGTGCTGTGGGGCATTTCATTATTCCTCGGAAGATTCTTCTTAAATATTTGTAGCAACTCTTGAAATGCCTTGTCAGATATTCCATTCTTTGCCTTCCACTGCAGCAATTCCAGGGTGGTACCTAGCTTTTTCTGGTCATCTTCACAATTTGGGTACAACGGTTTTTTGTGATCCTCTAACATGCGCTCCAGCTTCGACCACTCGTTTTCAGTTACGCAGTTCATCTGTTCATCACGAATGACCTGACGAAGATCATCATCGTCGGACTGATCAACAATGACCTCATGCTCTTCCCCCATTGTAGTATCACCGTGTTCATCAGAGAACACGGGATAGTTGTCATCATCCTCTTCTTCAGGGTTTTCCATTATAACCCCTCTTTCTCCGTGCTTGGTCCAACAAAAATAATTGGGCATGAAGCCTTGTCGCAACAAGTGGGAGTGTATGGTTCTTACGCTCGGGTAATTCCTGTTATTCCGACATTCATCACATGGACAAATCATAAAACCATTCTTCAGCTTGTTTAACTTAACCACATCGAGAAAACGATGCATGCCATCAATGAACTCGGGACAGCGTCGATCACCGTACATCCATTCTCGGCTCATCTACATTACATAAATATATCAAAAACCATTACACCAGCTAAATAATGAATAGAGATACGTGACCAAATTAATTTATACAAGTTCATCACATTAAAATCAAAGTAGAGTAGTGCCCAAATGTAATACATAGTTCTCACGAAACATACATCAATCGAAACTAACATACAACTATCTAAAGAATTTAAATCCAACAACAAATGCGATCAGAATCGCAACCAAGGTAACTATTGAACCAACAGCATAATGATACCAAGCCTCTTGACTAATGGCATATTTTCTAATCTTTTTAAGCTTGGCGCGCATTGCATCCATCTTCCTCTCGTGAGCAGTGACGACGTCGGCAAGCTCGACCCCGTGAGCATCAACGATTGTTATAAACACGAAACAAAATAAATAGTTAAAAAGATATACCACATCCGAATCATAGACCGGACGAGGGCCGAAGGGGACGGATATCAAAACCATGACACTATACATATATAAAAAAAACATAAGAAAATTATACAAGAAATAATTATGCATTTAAATCATATAACTAACAATTTTTAAAATAAAAGATAAAAAAAGAGGCTCACCGAGGTGGTGTCGGCGACGGAGCGGCGCGGGCGATCGACGGCGGTGAGGATCAGGGGACGGGACGACACTATATAAAACCATAAATTATACTTCAATTCGAGCTCAAAATGCATATAAAACAAATGAAATCCCTAATTTAGTCATTTCATCAAACACCTTGCAAGCACAACCAAAATCAAACTTGCTAAACTTGCACGAAAATGAGCTAAACTTGAAAAGCCGAAAGAGAAGATGAAGAAGTTGCTAACCCTTGTATAGGGTGCCACCAATCTTGACAAATGTTGGAGAAAAAATGGGTGACCTAGAGCTTGGGAGAGAGGAAAAATGAGGTTGGGGTCGAGTTGCTCCAAAATGGAGCTGGCTCGGCCGGGGTGAAAGATATAGGCAGGACCTTTAGTACCGGTTTTATTTACCAACCGGTACTAAAGGGCCTGCCGTGGGGCCACTGACCGCGGCCTGCGGGGCTGCACCCTTTTAGTACCGGTTGGTATTAACAACCGGTACTAAAAGGTGTCCTTTAGTACCGGTTGTTATCATCGCCGCGGGGCCCTGGCTGGCGCCCAAGCACAACCGGTGCTAATGCCCCCTTTAGTACCGGTTTTTGTTGCAACCGGTACTAAAGGGGCGCACCAATGCCTCTGTTTCTACTAGTGTCTATATAGCCGGATGTGGATTATACTATTAACCATGCTCTGACTAAAACAACAAAAAGATATACGAATTGTTGTACCTTTAGAGATGATTTTCATGGACGCTCCAAACATGTGCTTTGTGGACTTAATTTTTTCCGTGCCAACACAACTACACGAACTGTCTGCGAATAAGCTCTAGAACTAATTAGGATGAGAAAAAAATCTCCGTTGTACTAAGAAGCTTGAGCACTATCTTCAGCGGTCACCTCAATCTGTATCGTTATTTTTCCTCCTCGCTAAACGCAAGAGGATTTGCCACCATAGTAGGAGTCATGATCACCGCACTCGTTGATCCTGGTTTCACTCAAAAGATGACATCGATGATCACAATCCTATTTTTGTTGTCTTGTGGTAACGCACGGGTATACAACTAGTGTTCTGTTAATGCTGACTGTAACCACGCATATGAAACTTAGTCACGGTTAATCAACCTGTGAGATAAATCCTCGGAACTACTATGGCTTAAGAACGATTCTAGAGCCAAATGTTTTTTTAACCCCAACAATCCTTTCCATAACCACACAGTAAACCACTCATATATCATATATGATGCACAATTAACAATCTGATCTGTATCACAGGATCCTAATGTGGTTATCTGAATCTGATTCAGACTACGGAGGCTTTACCTCTTTACATACTCGTGGCCCCAAGGCCTACGTACTAAAGCGACGATATATACGAAATATAAGCTCGAGTGCGTACAAATAAACTACACAAAACAAAAACCCTAGTGCCGGTAGGTAATGTGTATCAGTGATCTACGCATCTCTTGTGCCCTGCCAACTGGAGAAGAGAAGAAAAGCGTCCGATCGTTCCAACACACGTAGTTTAACCATATATCAGCCCGGCCTGATATTCATCGCCACGCCCATCTCTCTATCTACCCTCCGGCCGCGTCACCGCCCGCCACTCCCACTCTCCTGCCGTCTCTATGGCCAGCAGCCAGCCCTTGACGCGCCCAAGGGTAATTCGAGCATACTTCTTCCGATCGATCGAAGTATCGAACCCCACTAACACGAACCCCTCCGGAAAGCGAGAGCCGTTTCATTTTCAGCCGGCCATGTGGTTTTCGCACGGCTGCCGTCGCGAAGCAAAGCCACTGATGCGACATATGCATATCCCTTTGATGGCCGCGGGCTACTGAGCACTCGGATATGGGATATGCATAAGTAATTCCACTTGCCGGCGAGCTGCCAAGTGCTATATAAGCCGCCCCGTCCCAAGAAAGCTTCATCCAGTTCACTACAACTCTTCAAGTGCTCTCCCTCCCTGGCTCCCTGCGCATAGTTTATTGTGAAATCATTGCAGCGAGAGAAGATAAGCATAAGCTAGCCGCGCAAGCGCGCGTGCAGGCAAGCATAAGCTAGCATGGCGATCTTGTGGCGACAGCCGAGCCTGGAGTTCGACGTCAAGGTCGTGAGGGTGGCCGGCGT
Organism: Poa pratensis; assembly: GCA_947311845.1. NCBI lineage: Eukaryota > Viridiplantae > Streptophyta > Magnoliopsida > Poales > Poaceae > Poa > Poa pratensis. Next base: position 38,396,367 of record CAMZMU010000053.1, read on the forward strand.
CGAGGCGCGGCTGGAGGGCAGCATCTTCGTGAGGTACTACGTCCCGGCGGGCGACGGCCGGCGGCGGATTCGCGTGGACACGCGGGAGGTACCGTGTGGTGGCCCCGGAGACGACGTGTTGTGGGGCGAGCTCGTTCGCTTCCAGCTAGCGGGCAACGGCGCCGCTACCGTGCCGGACAAGGTCGCGTTCGAGCTCCGGTGGAGGCCGCGGCCGTCCACGTCCGGGCTGGCGGCGTTTCTGGGGACCGGGAGGCCGTCGTCGCGGGTGCTAGCACGAGCTGATCTCGCCGTGGCGGCGAAGTCGGTGTCGACCGAGACCTGGCTGAGGCTCTCGCCGGTGAGCCGGGCGCTGGACGGCGGGTGCAAGGCGCCCAAGTTGCTGGTCGAGGTCAAGGTCGTGAACACGGTCGCCGTCGCCGTTGCCGGCAACTTGGCCGCGAATGCAAGGAAGTTCGGCGGCGGCGTGAAGGAGTGCTGCGGTGGCGGCGAGCGCTGCGGTAGCTGTGGCTGGGTGGGGACAGAGGAGGACATGTTCTTTTCGGCGACGTTTGCTCAATAGCAGTAGGAAGGTTGTAATGGTGAGCCAAAGGTTTGAAAACCACTTACGTTAGGTTGGCACGATAGGAGGAGACTACATGGTACATATAGCTTGTTTTGCTCTTGGTGCAAGGATTTTGTCGATTTCAGGCAAACGCCTGGACGTGAGATTTTGAAGAAATTTTGAAACAGATATCTCTAGTTTGCATGGTTGGGGTTTCTGTATCTTACGCCTCGTCGTTGCTCTTGGCTATGAGGCTGTCTAGCTCAGTGGCGGAGCTAAAAAACTAAAAATCTTGGGTGGACCAACCAAAAGCAGAGCACACAAAAATGCAAATTCTAAACCATATAGTTTAGCTTGCTAAATTAGATTAAGTTGTGGAACCGAGAGAGTACTTCATTAGGCAACTAGCTATAAGTTAATACACAATAACTTCGATTCAGCAGATCATACGGATCATGCATGTAAAGCATACGGAGCATTCCCAAAAATACACATCACAAGAATTTCACTACTCTGGAAGCTATACACATATGAATTACTCCAAAACAAAATAAAGCATACCAAGATTGAGTTTGACCGTGCGCTTTGCTTGGGAAAATTGGGGACTCAGCTTTAATGACTTTGAGAAGCAAAATCACCAAGACAAAGTCACCAATCTTAGTCTTTTATTTGAGATCAAACATACCAATTGATATACACTCGTAGCTTTTTTTTTTTTGAAGTGTTCACATAAATTGCTTTTTTCAAGAAACTGTAAATTTTTCGTTATATATTTCTGAATTTTTTCAGTCTTTTTGGTTAAGTGGTTTGTAATTAAATAGCTTTTTATGTTTGAATCCATACAAAACTATTTACTCGCAAACTAATCATCTAAATGAACTGGAAACATTTACGATTTATTGGAAAACATTCAATTTTTTCTGATAACTTCGAAGTTTAAGCTACAAATATGGATCATTCTGATACGTTGGATATGACATAAAGGGGTGAGCCGCTGAGGATGGTGACTTAGATTCTCAAAGCCGCTGAAGTTGGGTCCAAAAAATTGGAGCAGTTGCCGAGCTGCGGACTTGCAGTAGTGACTGAATTCCAACCAAAAGTATGCATGCTAGCATTTAGGAACTGAATTCCAACCAAAAGCATGCTCACAAAGGACATCGACTAGAAATGAAAACAAGCTGTGTGCATGATTTTGATGCAGAGGCTAGGGGTTAACCTACATTTCAGAAGAAGAAAAAAGACATCGACTAAATTCCAGAATGGGCTGCCAAGATCCCGCTTAAGAACTGAGCAAGGGCTGACTGAATTCCAACCAAAAGCATGCTGCCATTGAGGAAGAGAACTTATAAACATCTCTGCTACAGTGACTGCTACTCATCATAATTAGCCATTCGGGAGCATGTTTCAAAGTGGCTTGGCACTAGCACGTGGTTTTCTTGAGCATACGATAATGACCTCCCACTTTCATCACTCACGCAAGGCTGTCCTAGTCACTCAATCACTCTCATCTCACCACCGGCGAGCCGCGACCGGATTGTCAGTGGAACACGGTGGGACGGTGCGATGCGCCAGACGTGGACTTTAGCCGCTTCTCGTCCCTGTCGAACACTGGAATGGCAACGCACGTGCCCTCCCTCGCCAAGGCTGGATCCTCTACACCCATATCCTCTACAGAACCCACCGACAAGGGGCTCCACAACTGTTCCGTGACGCGGACGGGAATGGATGGGTCTCTTGCTCCCAGCACGAGTACCCCACGCCACGCTGCAGCGGCAGTGCCCGCCCGCATTCAGCTCAGCTCCGCGAGGAAACAAGCCTGAGCGAGCCAAGCAGAGAGGACTGAGCAGCGACGGGCGGGAAGCAATGGAGAGGCCGGTGCCGGTGCGGAGCTCGCACACCTCCACATCCGACCTGCTCACGTGGTCGCCCGCCGCCGCCGACGCCTCCGCCGCATCCTCCCGCCCCAGCCTCAAGGTAAGCCCTTGCAAGCGACGCCGTCTGCCTCCCCGTGCTACCGCTCATGCCTGTCCGACTCCGTTTTGCTGTTCCCTGTGCGACGCGGCTGACAGACTTTGGGGCTGCTGCCGTTGCCTGTTCTGGTTGTGCAGCCGGCCGGGGGGATCACGCCGGCCATGTTCGGAGCGCCGGTGAGCGACAACGACGCCGAGGATCTGAGCAACAGGTGAGATCCAGGGCCTCCCCACGCCGCATTTCGCCCTGATCTGCTCGAGCCGTGATTCTGTAGTGTTGATTCACCTGATCTGATCTAGTCGTAATGCATGCTCTGTTCGGATGTGCAGTTTGACCGGTCGATGTTCCTAGGCTGTTCTGGTTTTAGCGAAAACCTGTCGAATTCTCACATGCTAGTATGAGTCCAAAGTGCAACCGTATGGGTATAATGATGACTGAAAATGGTTTGACTGAATGAGTGATGCAGATGACAATTGTCTAATTCAAAATTCGGTTTTTCTGGCGTGGTACTAGAGAAGAAGCTAGAAATTAGCTGAATATGCCAGGTCATGTGGTGCCTGGCCCTGCTTACTTGCACGCCGCTTTCTGTAGCGGTTATGTCATTGTCTATTTTCTCTTTGCTGTTAGTTCTCGTAATGGATGAAAAATTAAATGCCGTGCAAATATGTGGAGCGTGGGTTCTTTAATGCGTGTTGGACAAAATGTCAGTTTGTGAGAATCTGATGGAGTGCTTTTCATGGTTGCCATAATCAAAATCATAGTAGATGTTATTTTATCTACTCCAGTGAGTATTGCTTTAGAGATGCTTACCTTGCAACGTGTGAGATCTGGGGCCGACCCACGCCGCATTTCGCCCTGATCTGCTCCAGCTGTGGTTTTGTAGTGTTGATTGACCTGACCTGATCTAGTTGTAATGCATGCTCTGTTCGGATGTGTGGTTTGACCGATCGATGTCAACGGCTTAGTAGTTACAAGGCTCTCCTGGTTATAGCGAAAAGTTGTCGAATTCTCACGTGGTACTAGTGTCCAAAGTTCAGTCCTATCGGTAACGATGCTGAAAATGATTTGAGTGCAAATGACAACTGTGTAATTCAAATTTCGGTATTTCTGGCGTCGTACTAGAGAAAATCTAGAAGATAACTGAACATCATGAGGTGCCTGAATTTGCATACTGGCTTGCCGCTTGCACTTGTGGGTTATGTCATCGTTTATTTTCTCTATGCTGTTAGTTCTGGCAATTGTTCAAAAATTCAGTGTTGTGCAATTATGTGGAGCGTGGATTCTTTTATTGTGTGTTGAAAAAATGTAAGGTTGTGAATTTTGTGGAGTGCTTTCCATGGTAGCCAAATCATAAGTAGATGTTCTAATTTTATCTACTCCAGTCAGTATTGCTTTACCTTGCATGTTCTGAAGGCTCTGCTCAAGTTACCTAGTCTTGCATGATAAAGATATTATTTTGGTCTCTTAAAGATATTATACCAGTTGACATCTTTTAAAACGATATGCATTTTCATAATGTGGCCATCGACTGATCACTATCGTCAGGGTGATATTGGAAATACAAATACTCTATCAGTTAGTGATATAAGCAACTGATTTTCTTCTAGTGATAACAAAATTATTCGAGTGCCTTTTATTTGTATATGTTGTATTTACTTGAAGATGAGATACATTGAACTTATAAAAAGTTTCAACCTTGTTGACCTATTATAGTGAAAGGAGATTGATGTCTGGTTCGAAGATGAAGGAAATGACCGGGAGTGGGATATTTACTGAAGAGGGTGGGAATGGTGATTCAGAGTCTTCAAATCCTGCTAACAGAACTTCTGTGAGGATGTATCAGGTAATTAACTTTCTTAGAAACATGCCATCATATCCCCCCATTTGGCTGACGCATATGTGTATCTCCTCTTGGTATTAATATTGTTGTGATGGCTGCTTGCACTATTAATACTTGTATATGGTGCTGGCCAGTCACTCTGTCTTGGACAGAGTATTAAGTTAAATTTAAGGCATGTTTTATACATTTCCTGCTAGAACAAGCTTCTATTTTGTTTTTGAGAAAAATGTACCTCGATATCTTATTATGTCAAGTTTTAGTTTTGTACTTTGATGTTTGGAATCTTCAACATATCTTGGTTGTGTTTTCTTTTCTTCTTCTTCTTCTTTTTGGAACATTAATTAATTTTCAAACTTTGTTTTGTTCCTACAGTATTACTCACTGATACTGAAAAACAATCATTGGCTGATGCACGTTTCCATTACAGCAAACTGTAGCTGGAATAAGTCAGATCTCATTTCGCGCTGATGGAAGTGTTTCTCCAAAGAAGCCATCCTCACTGCCTGAAGTGGCTAAGCAACGAGAGCTTAGTGGTACATTTGAGAGTGATGCTGAAGCTAAAATCAATAAGCAGCTTTCTGAAGCCAAGAACAAGGAGCTCAGTGGGAGCAATATTTTTGGCCCACCTCCTGAGACCCCCGTGAGGCCATTAGCTGCTCGTAACATGGAGCTACAAGGAAATGTGGATTTTGCACTTCCACAACCAAGAAGTGTCCACACATCAGTGAGAGTATCCAATGTAAGTGGCATGCTCCTGTTGACATTTCGATTCTGTATTTTATTCTGTCTCCTTCTCGAGTCAGCTAGGCATCAAAAAGTCGATAACAGAGGCCATTGCTCCTCATTTGATGGGCCTGCATGGTGCTGATTTGTATTCTTTGATATTATGGTAACTACATGCTTCTGTTCCATACACGCTACACATTTGACACCTTCAGTTCAGATTCACCTTAATAAACATGCTCAAATTCGGCTGCATTTGTAAATGTTACATGTCCATTTCACCAGCTAGGCAGCTACTGCCCTACTCAGAGCAAGTGCCTGATGCCAGCACAGAGAACAACGTGTCAATTTTCTTCTTCTTATATGACAATATTTTGTCATTTTGTTGCAGTGCTGTCTTTCAGCAAAAACTCGATGGATTTTGCTATAATAAATATCTCACTCTTTTATCTGCATGACTTGGAATGCCTTGTAGCCTGCTGGAGGTCCAAGCAACATCACGTTCAGTGAGGATCCTGCAACGAAGACAGCAAAGAAAATTCACAACCAGAAGTTCCAAGAGCTGACAGGCAATAACATCTTTAAGGAGGATGCTTCCCCTGGCTCAGCCGACAAGTCTCTGAGCTCGGCGAAGCTTAAGGAGATGAACGGCAACGACATCTTCTCCGATGGAAAGGCGTCTTCGCGAGACTACCTTGGCGGTGTCCGGAAGCCGCCTGGTGGCACGAGCAGCATTGCGCTCATCTAATTGTAGACTGCTCTAATCGGGACTGGCTAGCCCTCCTGATGCCCTTGCTCTTCTTGATCAGCGGGTCTACATCATACTTCGAGATCTAAATTATGTTGGATATCTTAGTCCTAATATAATCTACCGAGTCAGCAGAAACTGACTCAGTCCATGTTGTGCACGTTTCTGCGTTATCTTATTCTTGTTTTCTGCTACTTATGTATTAATCTCTCAACCTTTGCAATAAGCTTATACGGACTCACTCGTGAGCTGTTAGCATCATTTACAAGACTGTTATTTTGGAGCTTACATGAAACAGTTTAGATGTGTTAGGCTGGTATGGTACCATGGAGCATTCTATGGCAGCAAAGGTCTGGCACAAATTTTGTGGGAGACCTGTGACAAAATTGAAATTTCTGTTAATTACTTAATTTTTCCTGGTGTTCGATTTAGTACTAGTGTTTAAAGAGTGGATTTTACAGCAAATAAAGGACAAAGTTAATCCTGGCCCTTCTAATGTCGCTGATGGATCTTGATGTGAATTGCAAGGCGCAATGCAATCACTGGTGCCCGTTGATGATCAAGAAGATCAGATCGATCTCCGCTATAAAAAATTAGCGACTCCGCTGGGGATCGAACCCAGAATCTCTGGTTTCGTAGACCAGCGCCTTATCCATTGGGCCACGGAGTCTTGGTTGAGTTAGTTTCAACTCCATTAGTACTAGAATTATAGAATTGTTTTTATAGACGCAACGAATGTTAATTTTATTAAATGCGGCAATGACGCAAGGAGTACGTTACAACTTACAACGCGACGAAACAATCTTAAATGGTAAATTCCATAAAGACTCAAAAAAAAAAACACTTCACTCCGTAAACAATAATGCTGACTTTTCGTGCACACATCCCCACGAACACAAAACGTCACGGCGACCCATGGACTTTTTTTAGGTTTAAAGTGGTCGTATCCGCCGTCCGGTTAGATAGAATAGAGTTTATGTACATAATTTTGAGTTAGAGAAAAATCCCTTTACAGCCAAAAACAAAAAAACGAGTCTCCAGGATCCTGCGTGTGGGTGAAATCCTGTGACGCCAACTCTTCCCGCACCAAAGCCGTCACCTCCGTAGGCGAGATCACCGCACTGTGGAAGGTCCTTCGGTTCCTCTCCTTCCAAATCCCCCATAACCACGCCACCGCCACCGCAACCTGATCGAGCAAACCATCACAATCTTTCAGTACGTTGTAAGGTCAATATAACATGCTCCCTTAAGAAACACTCTGAAAGTGCATGTTACCCCTATGCGTAGTTTTGGTAATTAATGACAATCCTTATGGACTAATGTTTGCATTGAGATATTCTTCTAGATCTTGTCCATAGGAAAAGATTGGAGTTCATGTGTTGGACTCTAGAAGCTTACATGGTAAAGTGTGGCTTGGAAAAGAAGATTAAGAGAACATTCATGTTTATCTCCAAGCCATCATATATATTAAGAGAAGATTATGAAGTGCAAGTTCAATATGATCCGTCTCGGAAGATATCATTTGATTGAACCTTGCAATGGATACATGAAGACGGATCTAAGCGAGGCTCTCCCATAATGGAGTATGGGGGAGTATTTGGAGAAGTCTTCGTCAAGCATGTGCTAGCAAGCATGATCAAGAAAGGTGTTCCAACTTGAGAGAGTCAAGATCATCATCATCTAACTCAAGTGGAATACGCAATGCAAATGTATGATCTTGAAAGGGTTTCTATTTTACCGGTCTCATGTTGTTAGTTTAGAGACCGGGTTATAGGATAGATACCGTACTATCAAGAGGGGCTTTCGAGTGAGTAACTTGATCGCATCTTTGTGGAGAGCTCAAACCTTTGCATTCTTGGCATATCATCTTTCTTGGTTCTTATTTGGCTTTTATCCATGTGAGAATTTAGAGCTTGCGTTCATCTCCATAACAAGCTCTAGTTCATCAAAAACGGATTTCATATGAATTTTTTGTTGCGTTTTGGATGTTGGAGGTTTTACCGGTTTGTCTTTTGTAGAGAGGTCAAACTCTCTCCTTGTGTATTCCTCCTCACATGATGGATTATGACGTTTCTCTGCATGATCTTGTAGTACTCTTCGTTGCGAGTTCAACAAGCCCAAGATCATCGAAAACGGAGTCCGGACGAGAAAGTTATTGGGTTTTCAGTTTTGTTGGTTTTCCTAGTCCGGATGGCGCTTGCGGTATAGAGGTCGGAAGTGCCCCGGAGACTTTTTGGGCCGGAGTCTCCGCCCTCCCAGGACTGGAGTCTCCGCCGCCCCCGGAGTCTCTGCCCCCCTAGACCGGAGTCTCCGGTGTTATTTTTCCTGCAACGGCTATTTTTTCGTGGAGACCTATAAAAGGCCCCCTTCTTCCCCAAATGAGTTGCTGGTTGCTGAGCACGTTTTTCCCCTCTCTCTCCTCCATTTTTGAACTTTGAAAAAGCTTGCCTACTTCTCAATCCCTCCCATGATTCTTGCATATCTTTGAGGGAAAAGTGAGAGGAGATCTAGATCTACAATTCCACCAATCCATCTCTCCTCTAAGTGAGGGGAACCTAGTAGATCTTGATCTTGGAGTTCTTGGTGTTTCTCCTTCATTGTTCTTCCTCTCTTATTCCCTCATAAGGATTTGTTGCTTTGTTGTAATTTGAGAGTGAAGGACTTGAGCACTTCTTTTGTTCTTACCATTGCATTTTGTTGCATCGGTTTGCTCTCTCCACGAGGATTCGTGGAAGTGAAAGTTCGTGAGCTTGTTACTCTTGGGTCGTTGGACCCTAGACGGTGTTCTTGTGACCTTTTGTGGTCAAGGCCTTTTGTGGCTAGTTGGGACCTTTTGTGGTCACTTGGGAGCTCACAATCCTTTTGTGGGTTGTGCCTCAAGATTGTTGTAAAGGCTCCGGATTCCGACTTGAAGAATTCCGATAGTGGAAGGTGAACCGAGCTTTTGGGAAAGGTTCATCGGAGAATAGGGTGAGGCCATTTGTCGCGCTTGAGTTTGAAACTCACACCCCTCTAACGAGACGTACTTCCCTAAAAAGGAGAAACTCGGGAATACATCATCGTCTCCGCATCCCTCGGTTATTTCTATACCCGAGCACTTTACTTATGCACTTTACATTGTGATAACCTTCGTGCTTGAAGTCTTAAATCTTGCTATCACCTTGTTGCTTGTCTTGCTAAGCATAAGTTGTTGGTGCATATAGGTGAACCTAGTATATTTTGGTTGTATGCTTGTTAAATTAAAACACCTAGTTTTATTCCGCATTTATCAAGCCTAAACCAGAAAAGTTTTAATCGCCTATTCACCCCCCTGATGGCGTGTTGATGGTAGAGTGTTTTATTACTTCCCAGCAACAACACCAGAAGATCTGCTTGTTGACCGTGACAACACACGTTCGTTGGGAGACCCCAAGAGGAAGGTATGATGTAGTGCAGCAGCAGTTTTTCCTTGAAATATGACCAAGGTTTATCGAACCAGGAAGACACGGAGGTTCTTCAGAAGTTTGTCAGCGGCGCGACTGACGTGGAACCTACACACAACACAAGCAAACTACTTTGCCCCAACGAAACAGAGAGGTTGTCAATCTCTCCGGCTTGCTGAAAACAAAGGATTAAACGTATTGTGTGGAAAACAGTAATGAGTGCAGAAAGTAACAGAGAACAAATGATTGCAGTTGGTGGTTTTATCAGTATGAGGAAATGGACCGGGGTCCACAGTTCACTATTGATGTCTCTCCATAAAAGATAACTAACATGTTGGGTAAACAAATTACAGCTGGGCAATTGACAAATAATGAGCGCATGACAATGCAATATATGACAAGATGATTATTATGAGATTTAATTGGACATTACAACAAAGTACATAAACTTGCTATCCAACGCATCTATGCCTAAATAATCCACCTTCCGGTTAGCATCCGCACCCCTTCTGGTATTGAGTTGCAAACAACAGATTATTGCATGAAGTAAAGTGTGTAATGTAAACAATGCAAATGACACGTAGACAATGCATCATTGTTTTATCACTAGTGGCAACAACACATCCACAACCTTAGTCGTTTCTGTCATCTCGAGCCCAGATTACTGGAGGCATGAACCCACTATCTAGCATAAATACTCCCTCTTGGAGTTACAAGCATCTACTTGGCCAAATCATCTACTAGCAACGGAGAGCATGCAAGATCATAAACAACATAAATAGATAGATTGATAAACAACTTGCTCATAGTATCAATATTCATCGGATCCCAGCAAACACAACATGTAGCATTACAATAAGATGATCTTGATCATGTTAGGCAGCTCACAAGATCTAAACATGGAGGTACAAGGTGGAGAGACAACCATCTAGCTACTGCTATGAACCCGTAGTCCAAGGATGAACTACTCACGCATCACTCCGGAGGCAGGCATGGCGGTGTAGAGGCCTCCGGTGAGGATCTCCCCTCCGGCAGGGTGCCGGGAAGAGCTTCATAACCCTCCCGATCTAGGGTTGACGACGGCGGCGGCGACGGAACTTTTCGTGGAATATGATCGGTGTTTTTAGGGTTTTCGGGACATCGGGAATATATAGGCAAAAGGGCGGCGTCGGAGGGCACCCGAGGTGGCCACGCCAGGGGTGGGCGCCACCCCCTCCTAGGCCACGCCTAGGGTGGCATGGCTGCCTCGTGGCCCCACTCCGTCTCCCCTTCTGGCTTCTGGAGTCTTCCGATGAGATATTTGCACACGTTGATTTTCGTCCAATTCCGAGAATATTTTGCGACTAGCCATTCTGAAGGATAAAAACAGCTGAAAACAGGAACTGACACTTCGGCATCTTGTTAATAGGTTAGTCTTAGAAAATGCATAAAAATGCTATGAAGTGTAAATAAAACATGTTGCAATTGGTATAATAACAACATGGAACATACAAGTGCAAACTTTCATGAATAATATTTTGGAGACAATGGAACTATAAGAGTTTGCATAAAAGTTAGCTCACAAAGCAATAGATTCTAAATGAAAGTGTTTAACTAACACAAAGGAAGATTTAGTTTCGGCACTGGCTTCAACTTTAACATATTTATCTCGTGGATATTGTCAAGGCAAAGTAATGCAATAAATCAAACATATCATTATATAACAACTGTTGTACCAAAGTTGACACTACTGTTTGCTTGCGGAGATAGAAAGAAGTAGGAAAACTGACTCAACAATAAAGTAAAAGAAAGACCCTTCGCAGAGGGAAGCAGGGATTAAATCATGTGCTAGAGCTTTTTAAGTTTTTGAAAGCATATAGAGAGTATAAAAATATATTTTGAGAGGTGTGTGTTAGTGGTCAACGAATCAGTAAATAGACAATACTTTAAGTCACAAGTTAACCAGACCTTACAAGAGCGGCTCCCATGAAGGACGTTATTTCTACCAGCGGGTAGATCATCCCTCGTTCTCTTTTGTTTACACACTTATGAACACTGCTTGACTGATTTCTCAGGGGCAAAAAGATGTGAAGATAATTAATGGTTAAAGTTGTAATTAATTGGGACTGGGCACCCCGTTGCCATCTCTTTTTGCAAAATTATTGGATAAGCGGATGTATATGCCACTAGTCCAAGTGTAAAGTCTGATCAACAAGTGAAATAAAGACCATCTACCACATCCTCATGAGCTCGTAAACAGTGACACAAAAAGGAGTTGTAACAGTTTTGAATATTTTAAAGGTAGCACATGAAAAATTTACTTGGAATGGCAGGAAAATACCACATAATATGTAGTTATGGTGGACACAGATGGCATGGATTTTGGCTCAAGGGTTTTGGATGCACAAGCAGCATTCCCGCTTAGTACAGAGTTTAGGCTAGCAAGGTTATTTAAGCAAACACAGACTGTCAATCGGTACAGCAAGAACTCATATAAAAAAAACATGCTTGAAAAATTACAAGACTCCACATTGTCTTCCTTGTTAACCAAAACCTTTCACTAGAAAATATCTAGACTTTGGAACTACCAATGATACAAATCAAATATCAACAAGCTTTACTATAGTTCTTCACTAATAGCCTTTACTTACATGATGCACAAGTCTAAACATTACTTACTTGGTAACTCAAAACAATTGACAAGTATCAAATTACTCAAGACAGTGATCTACAAGACTTATGTAAGCATTTTATACCACTACCACATGCATAGCATTTTCTGTTCTAACCAAACACCAATCAACTTATTTGAACAACTCTGCAAACAAATATAAGTGAAGCAAGAGAGTACTTTCTTCGAAAGAAACTAATAGCTCTGACAAGAGATATATGAAAACAGAGAGCTAGAAGCTTTAGCAGTAGCTAGATAAGAATACTCAACAAATATAAGTGAAGAACAAGAGTATTCCAATGAAAAAGCGGAGCGTGTCTCTCTCCCAAACAAGAGTGCTAGGATCCAACAAGTATAGAACAACAAACAAAACAAAAAACAAACTGAAAACAAAAGCACACTGACGCTCCAAGAAAAGTACATATAATGTGACGAAATAAAAATATAATCTCACTAGAGATGACCTGATAGTTTGTTGATGAAGAAGGGGATGCCTTGGGCATCCCCAAGCTTAGACGCTTGAGTCTTCTTGAATATATTGGGGAGATCCATGGGAGCTTCCCCAAGATTAAGTTTTTCACTCTTCTTGATCTTATAATATCATCCTCCTCTTTTAACACTTGAAAACTTTCTTCACATAAAAAACTCAACATTTTTCTCATTAGCGGGTTAGTGCATCAAAACAAATAATCTCACTTGATTATTTAAGGACACAAATTCATAAGCAATCATTTTCAAACATTAGCTACTGTTACTAGGCTTAAGTGATGCTCTTTCACCTTAAAAGAAACCACTCAACACTTGTAAAAGAGAGAATGCAAAACAAAGACAGAATCTATCAAAAACAAAACAGTCCGTAAAGATGATTTTGTTCGGGACACTTACGTCGCTCAAATCGAAAAACTTTAGTCGTACAAAAGTTGCGTACATCTCTCAGGAACACGCACAAAAATTGACAGATTTTTTCAAATGTTTCTGATTTTCTACGGCGAGAAACGGTGACGTTCCAGAGATCTGTTCCTGTGCAGTAATCCAAATATAGGTACCATCTTGTCATAAGAGACTTTTTTTGGCACAACAAAACAACAAATAAAATATACAAAGGAGTTTTTACAGAAGTAAACATGCACCTTGACTAATGGGTTGCCTCCCAAAAGCGCTTTCTTTAATGCCTTTTAGTTAGGCTAGAAGATTTTAATGATGCTCTCATAAGAATAAGAGTTTAAAAACAAAAGAGAGCATCCAGAGGCAAATATCAAACACATTTAAGTCTAACCCACTTCCTATGCAAAGGAATCTTGTAGTAAAACAAATCATTGAAGCATAAAGCAACTAGCATAGGAAGATGCAACAAATGCAACTTTAAAACTTTCAACACAAAGAGAGGTATTTTAGTGACTTGAAAACTTTTACAACCATATTTTCCTCTCTCATAATAACTTTCAGTAGAATCATGAACTAATTCAACAATATAACTATCACATAAAGCATGCTTTTCATGATCTACAAACACATAATTTTTATCAAGCTCCAAGATAGTGGAATCAAAATTTCAAACCCAATTTTAAACATATTAAAACAAGATGATTGGTCACTCTCAATAGTAGAATGCATAATATTATCAAGCAACATAGGACCATCATCTAGAGATTTATCATAAACATTTTCTAAGCAAACTTTCTCATTACCATGCATTTCGAAATTAGGCATAAATAGAGGATTATCATAAGACTTATCAAAATAGCATGGATTTTCATAAACAACAATAGGGAACACATCTTTACGTCCTATTATTTCATTTTCTTGAGTCAAGGAGGTTGTTACTTCAAATTTATCAAAAGGAGTTATTTAAATAGAATCATTACCAACTTCCTCAAGCTTAAGATTTTCCATAGCATTAGCAACAACCATGTTCAAAGAGTGCATACCAATAACATTGGTACTATCATGCAAATAAAGTTCCATAGGTTTTTTAATTTTCTCTTCAAACACATCATGTCCTAGCTCAAGATAAATTTCATAAAGCTTTCTCATGTTGTTTTCAGCCATAGGACTAGTTTCAAGAAAAGTCACCATTGATAGCAAGTAAAGAACTAGACATAATATTTAAGCAAGACAAAAACAAAGTAATGAGATTGGAAGTGTGAGACTCCCCTATCTGGAGATTCCAGTGTCCCCGGCAACGGCGCCAGAAAAATGTCTTGATGGCGTGTTAACGGTAGAGTGTTTTATTACTTCCCAGTAACAACACCAGAAGATCTGCTTGTTGACCGAGACAACACACGTTCGTTGGGAGACCCCAAGAGGAAGGTATGATGTAGTGCAGCAGCAGTTTTCCCTTGAAATATGACCAAGGTTTATCGAACCAGGAGGACACGGAGGTTCTTCAGAAGGTTGTCAGCGGCGCGACTGACGTGGAACCTGCACACAACACAAGCAAACTACTTTGCCCCAACGAAATAGAGAGGTTGTCAATCTCTCCGGCTTGCTGAAAACAAAGGATTAAACGTATTGTGTGGAAAACAGTAATGAGTGCAGAAAGTAACAGGGAACAAATGATTGCAGTTGGTGGTTTTATCAGTATGAGGAAATGGACCGGGGTCCACAGTTCACTAGTGGTGTCTCTCCATAAAAGATAACTAACATGTTGGGTAAACAAATTACAGCTGGGCAATTGACAAATAATGAGCGCATGACAATGCAATATATGACAAGATGATTATTATGAGATTTAATTGGGCATTACAACAAAGTACATAAACTTGCTATCCAACGCATCTATGCCTAAATAATCCACCTTCCGGTTAGCATCCGCACCCCTTCCGGTATTGAGTTGCAAACAACAGATTATTGCATGAAGTAAAGTGTGTAATGTAAACAATGCAAATGACACGTAGACAATGCATCATTGTTTTATCCCTAGTGGCAACAGCACATCCACAACCTTAGTCGTTTCTGTCATCTCGAGCCCAGATTACTGGAGGCATGAACCCACTATCTAGCATAAATACTCCCTCTTGGAGTTACAAGCATCTACTTGGCCAAAGCATCTACTAGCAACGGAGAGCATGCAAGATCATAAACAATATAAATAGATAGAATGATAAACTACTTGCTCATAGTATCAATATTCATCGGATCCCAGCAAACACAACATGTAGCATTACAATAAGATGATCTTGATCATGTAAGGCAGCTCACAAGATCTAAACATGGAGGTACAAGGTGGAGAGACAACCATCTAGCTACTGCTATGGACCCGTAGTCCAACGATAAACTACTCACGCATCACTCCGGAGGCAGGCATGGCGGTGTAGAGGCCTCCGGTGAGGATCTCCCCTCCGGCAGGCTGTCGGGAAGAGCTTCAGAACCCTCCCGATCTAGGGTTGACGACGGCGGCGGCGACGGAACTTTTTGTGGAATATGATCGGTGTTTTTAGGTTTTTCGGGACATCGGGAATATATAGGCGAAAGGGCGGCGTCGGAGGGCACCCGAGGTGGCCACACCAGGGGTGGGCGCCAACCCCTCCTAGGCCGCGCCCTAGGGTGGCATGGCTGCCTCGTGGCCCCACTTCGTCTCCACTTCTGGCTTCTGGAGTCTTCCGATGAGATATTTGCACACGTTGATTTTCGTCCAATTCCGAGAATATTTTGCGACTAGCCTTTCTGAAGGAGAAAAACAGCAGAAAACAGGAACTGGCACTTCGGCATCTTGTTAATAGGTTAGTCCCAGAAAATGAATAAAAATGCTATGAAGTGTAAATAAAACATGTAGCAATTGGTATAATAACAGCATGGAACATCAAAAATTATAGATACGTTTGAGACGTATCACCCCCCTCTAGGCGACATCCTTGTCCTTTCACACTCCTGCTTAATGTCATACGTACCTTGCACTGTGGCACATGATCATTACGAGTCCGCCTGCCAAGAACAGCGGCCTGCGATCGTAGCGGTCCACGGTGGTGGCGGACACGAGAGCGGAGCCGAGGTTGACGGCTCCGAGGACGACACCCATGAGCAAGCCGTTGGCGCCAAATCCGGCCGTCTGGGACAACACGAGAATGTGATGACAATGACCCCAGTGAGCTGCTGGAACAGCGGCACCGCCACGGCCAGCACCAGGTGGGGGCGGTACTCCCGCTTGAGGGTCCTCCAAGACACGCCGTGCTGGTAGTCGCGCCCGGCCTCGGCCGCACGTGCCACGTCCTCCAGCTCGTCGTCCACGTCCGCCTTCAGGCCACGGATGCGCGGGAGGGCGGCGCACGCCTGCTCCACCGGCCTGGCCGCGCATGATGAGGCTACTGGGGGTTTCCAGGATGAGTAGCGCGCCCACGAGGATGACGCTGGCGGGCACCGCCGCCAAGCCGAGGGAGAGACGCCACCCCCACCGTGGGATGCGGGCGGCACCGTAGTTGGTCAGGTTGGCCGCCAGGTTGCCGATGCCGAGGAAGAGCTGGAACCCCGTTGTGAAGGCGCCCCTCCACTTTGCCGGCGCCATCTCGGCCAGGTACACCGGCGTCGCCTGTCATTAGTTACCACGAACGGTCACATACTCGTCACATCCATCGTGCGTTTGTTCGTACTTCGATCGTACACACGAATCATTAAGGATAGCAATGTATCAGTTCAAAAAAAATGTTAATGTATGGGTAGAACAATAGCATACCAATAACAGATCCCACCATTTTTATGTAGCGCAGTGGAAAAACGACCCGCGCAGTTACCGTAAAATGCAAAAATACTCTCACTTGAAAAAAAATTGGGGAGCTGAAAATAAACCATGAAATCCCCAACATATTAAGAATTGCCGCCCGGATTTTTAGTTTTCCCTATATTTCCGCGCGTTCCCGCTCAAACACCGTCGTCGCCGATCTCCACGCCCCTCCGATTTCCCTAACTCTTTTTAGGTCAACTTGGTAGTATCCACCAATAGATAGAAGCGATGACCCAGTTTAAAAGGTAAACCGGGTCCAAAAACCATAAAAACTGTACAATGCCTTGTTTATGCGGAAAACAGGGCCACACAACCTGACAGGCGAGGCGACCCGCCGTCCACACAACGCCAACCGACCAAACGCCACAAACACACACCACCTGCTCCGGGGCCTCCGCCCGGCGTAGCAACCAGGACAAAGCTTCGCATTGCCCGAAGTCGAACCAGACAGGGTCGACGAGTCTGCTGTCTGCACAGCACCAGGACGCCACTCAATCCAACCTGTTCCAGGGCCCCCGCCCCGGCATAGCAACTAGGATGAAACTTTTCATAGCCCGAAGTCGAACCATTCGGGTCAGCGAACTGTTGTCCGCACAACATCAGGAAGCCACCCAGCCCGCACTTGGCCATACCCTGCCCCATATGACCATCGCCGTGTGAGAGCCCGAGGCCGCCGCCTCGACGTATCGCCACCGTCCGGTGCCGCTACCCCTACATCCACCTTCCATGACCACAAAGCCATCTTACCTATCCGCGGCGAGTCCGTCGCACCAGGAGAGCCAATGACTCCAAGACGACGCCTACAACAAAGTAGTGACACGGCCACCGCCATCGCCCACTGCCAACGGAGCTTAGTCTTTCACCCGGAGATCATCGGACCACTCTCGTCGGGCCGGGTGTCGAAGCTCCACAACGATTTAAACAGGAAGGAGAACGGTGCCCAAAAGGCGTCGCCATCGTAGGCCTTGACCGGAGTCGATGCAATGCTTTTTCCCTGATTTCGACCCGCCTGCAAAGCTTAGGGAGCAGCTAAGATGGTAGGGTGCCTCTTTGGCCGACTGCCTAGCTCCAACGCGCTGCACTCCTCCAAGCCCCTATCCTCGTCCACGCACGGGCCTCCCACCAGCAGCCCGTGTCCACAACATCTCCACGGCGCACGGGATCTCCCAACACCGGCGGTGCCCCCGACCTCCACCGGCGCCGAAGCCCAAGGAAGGCCTGCAGCGCCCACATCCAGTCCCTCTCGCGCCCCGCGGCGCGCACCACCACGTCCTCCTTCTTCCACCGCCGCTCTGCCACCCGTCGTCGCACTCATCCGTCAGCGTGGCCGCGCCCCGCGCCCTCGTCCTCACACCGCATCTCCGCCGCCCTGTGTCGCTTGCAGGCCCCCGCCGCCATCCCCGAGGCGCGAGTGGCTTTGTTGACGCCCTCTTCGGCAGCGGCGATGCGTGGAAGGAGGAGGTGGCCTCTACCAGCCGACGGCGGCTAAGGTTTTCCCCGTTTCGCCCAAGGAAGGAGAAGCTGGGGGGGGGGGGGGGGTATGTAGAAATTCCGGAGCCCTAACTCTTGGTGTCATGATCGCCCACAACATTGTTTTCTATCATGGATCCGGTGAAGTTCTTGCGTTTGAGCGTTATCCTTAATACACTGTTCTAGTAAATGCGCAAATGGGCCATTCAGATTTACCCAGGAATTGTTTAGCTTGGTCCAAAGCCCATATATTCCAACAATAGCAGACCTATATATAGATCATTTACACGGAGGAGACTTTTTGCTCTCGGGCACCACTGCTCCTTCCTGTTGAAAATTTTCAAAAATCATATTTATAAGTTTCAAAAAATTCTGAAAAAAAATCCTCGTATAGCTAATGATATATCCCACTAACGTGCAAAATTTCTACTTAAAAAACTTTGTATTCTGAGCTACACAAAAATGACAAATGTTTAGATCTAAGAATCTATATTTTCAAATATCTAAGTTTTACTACATTTGTTATTTTTGTGTAGCCCATAATATAAGGTATCTCAGATTAAAATTTTACACGTTTGTGGGATACACCATAAGCTACATCTGGATTTGTTTTCAGATTTTTGAAAACTCATAAATATGATTTGCGAATTTTTTAAATAAGAGAGATCACTGGTGCCCGGGATCATAAACCACTTTCCGTCATTTACATGCATATTGGTATATTATTAATGTCTTTCTCTATACATAGATATGGTATATATATGACTTGTGTATCCATGAAATTTGGGTGAGCATTAACGAAAAATAAAAAAGGGAAGTATATAATTTCACGCGTTATATAAAAAACAAATAATTGATTTCAAAGCTATCAAAATTGGAAGTAACTAATTGTCCGAGTTATCAAAAAGAAAGTATTTGATTTCGTGAGTAATGAAACGCCTCTATATAAACAGAAGAATGAGATACAATTGGGTGAGCATTAACGCCAAATATAAAGAGGAAGTATATAATTTCACGAGTTATAGAAAATGAAATAGTTGATTTCAGAGTTATCAAAATTGGAAGTAATTAATTGCCCGACTAATAAAAAAGGGAATTATTTGATTCCGTGAGCTATGATATGCCTCTATATAAACACAAGAATGAGGTCACCTGGATGGGTAGGAAGTGAAAAGAAGAAGAATATTTTCGGCTCATGGCGCGTATGAAGAATATGACAAGGGCTATATGCTTAGGCGCTCTTGTGGTCATATATTTTTGTTTACTATCAAGCTATGCGTCTGAAGACATAGGTATCTTCCACTCTTTACCTAAAATCCTATATTTATTTTATTAGTTTGATAAATGTGTTTGCAGTGTGAAATTAATGTAACACGTAGTCCACTTTTAACTGATCTTTTAGTCAAATTACGAACTATCTCATGGCATTTGTGTTTTCTTGTACAATAGGCATTCGCGAATGGATTGAGGTGTGCGGCCATACTCAAATAGGTCCTCGTGAACTCAAAGAATGCACGACTGCATGCGAGCAAGCTGGTTATGACCCCAGACGTACCTCTTGCAGAGACGTGCCGGGTTTTAATGACGGAAAAGTTTGTTGTTGCCGAAAAGATAACAAATAGTTATCGTAGCTAGCCGTGCTACATACTAGAATGTGCTCTAAATACTTTGGATGTAATAATGATTCTATGTATACGTTGTAATCCAGCAATATGCCCTATCTGGCTGTCTGCCACAGACTAGACGAAGATGGTGCCCATATGTTACTCAAATGTAAACCTGTGAGAAAGCTATGGAGGGAACTACAATTAGAAGAACAGAGACGTGAGTGGGCTCAATTTGAGAACAAAATAAAACGTTAAGCCCTTGCTGAAGCGGCGAGAAAAAGGGAGAGAAACAAACAAAAATCAAGCGAGATAGGGTCGAGAGACGGGAGTAAGAACATACATATGAACGCGACACGGGCGTTCTCCGGCTCGATCTGGTTTGCCACATAGAGAATGTCGGCGATAGGGCGGAGGAACGACAACACGTCAATGTCACCGGCCTCATCGCTGGAGAGAACCGGGTGCAGATGCACGCTGCTATGCCCCATCGGGTGCTGCGCCCTCGACGGGCCGGCGCCGAGCTCGCTTATCAAGGGGCTTTGAGCAAGGCATACCAACCAGAATACGAACAATGCCACAGCTCCTAAGAGTGACGAGATCAACGTCCAGAGTCGTCCCAAATTAATAAACACACTCAAATTAGGCTACCTTTGTAAATGTCACATGTCACATTTCACCAGCTAGGTAGCTACTGCCCTAACTCACAACAAGTGTCTGATGCCAACACAGGGAACAACGTGTTAATTTTCTTCTTATATGACAATATTTTGTCACCTTATTGCATTGCTGTCTTTCAGGAAAAACTTGATGGATTTTGCTATAAAAAATATCTCACTCTTTATCTGCATGACTTAGAATGCCTTTGTAGCCTGCTGGAGGTCACAGCAACATCACGTTGAGTGAGGATCCTGCAACGAAGACAGCAAAGAAAATTCACAACCAGAAGCTCCAAGAGCTGACAGGCAATAACATCTTTAAGGAGGATGCTTCCCCTGGCTCAGCCGACAAGTCTCTGAGCTCGGCGAAGCTTAAGGAGATGAACGGCAACGACATCTTCTATGATGGAAAGGCGTCTTCACGAGACTACCTTGGTGGTGTCCGGAAGCCGCCTGGTGGCACGAGCAGCATTGCGCCCATCTAATTGTAGACGGCTCTAATCGAGACTGGCTAGTCCTCATCATCTCTAGAGGGTGATGCCCGTGCTCTTCTTGATCAGCGGGTCTACATCATACTTTGAGATCTAATTATGCTGGATATCGGGGCCCTAATATAATGTACGAGTCAGCAGAATCTGCCTCGGCCCGTGTCCTGCACGTTTCTCCGTGATTTTTTCTTGTTTTGTGCTACTTATGTATTAATCCCTCCGTACTGAAAACCTTACAATAAGCTTTTATGGACTCACTCGTGAGCTGTTAGCATCATTGACAAGACTGTTATTACGAGGTTACATGAAACAGTTTAGATGTGTCAGGCTGGTGTGGTACCATTGATCATTCTATGGCAGCAAAGGTCTAGTAGCAAATTTCCATGACATCATTTTGACAAGACTATTAATCCCGGCTTGGTACAATTGAGCATTCTATGGCAGCAAAGGTCTGGTAGAAATTTCTATGGCATCATTGTGACAAGACTGTTAATCCTGGCTGTTCTAATATCGCTAGAAGATCAGAACGACGCCGAAGCCTATTGCCTCAGTGCACATGAGAAAACACCAGTAAAAGTAAAACACATTCTGGTTTCGTAGACCAGCGCCTTATCCATTGGGCCACGGAGTCATCTTGAGTTAATGACAATATTTGTTGGTCAGATACATGTATAAGTCATTTTTTAGAGGCAACGAATGTTATTTTGAGGAATGACGTAAGTACTTTACAACGCCACGAAACAAATCTTTAATTCCATCAACAATAGTGCTGATTTTTCTTTCAACGAACACAACACGAATGGTACGGAAAACCATAGCGACACCCACGAGGCCACGACGGAAATGCACGAAATGTGGCCGGCCGGTCAGTTTATGAGCGTCTCGGCATTCTTGGCCGGCGGCTGCAGGAAGCGTCCCCAGTACCAGTGCCGCGCCCATACGGCGCCCATGGCCTCGAGAGGCACCCCCTTGGTCTCCGGTAGGAACGCCACCACGAAGGCGGTCATGACGGCGACCCAGGCAGCGTAGTAGATGAACACGGCGTACTTGAAGCTGCAGAGCATGGAGAGAACGTCTGCGTGAGCACGAAGGTGGCGCCGAGGTTGACGGCCACGCTGATGCTCTGCCCCGCCGACCGGACCTCCACCGGGAATATCTCGCCGGGGATCACCCACGTCAGCGGACCCCACGACCACCCGAACGACGCCGAGAAGACGCACGTCAGAGCCAGAACCGCGAGCGAGTACCTCCTCGCCATCGTGGACTCGCCGTCGCGGCCGATCTGCGACCCCATGATCCACGCGACCGCAACCTGATCAAGCAAACCATCACAATTTTTCAGTATGTTGTAAGGTCAGTGCTAACATGCTCCCTTAAGATGCACTCCTGTTTAGTGTCATACGTACCTGGCACATGATCATTACGAGTCCACCAGCCAAGAACAGCGGCCTGCGACCGTAGCGGTCCACGGTGGCAACGGACACCAGCGCGGAGCCGAGGTTGACGGCGCCGAGGACGACGGCGCCCAACAACGCGCCGTTGGCGCCGAACCCGGCCGTCTGGAAAAGCACGGGCGAGAAGAATGCGATGACGATGACCCCGGTGAGCTGCTGGAACAGCGGCACCGCCACGGCCAGCACAAGGTGCGGACGGTACTCCCGCTTGAGGATCCTCCGGAACGCGCCGTGCTCGTGGGAGCTCGCCGCCTCGACTGCGCGCGCCACGTCCTCCAGCTCGCCGTCCACGTCCGCCTTGGGGCCGCGGATGCGCCGGAGCGCAGCGCGCGCCTTCTCCACCTGGCCGCGCATGATGAGGCTACTGGGGGTGTCTGGGATGAGCAGCGCGCCCACGAGGATGACGGTGGCCGGCACCGCCGCCAGGCCGAGGGAGAGACGCCACCCCCACTGCGGGATGCGGGCGGCGCCGTAGTTTGTCAGGTTGGCCGCGAGGTTGCCGATGCCGAGGAAGAGCTGGAACCCCGTCGTGAAGGCTCCCCTCCACTTTGCCGGCGCCGTTTCGGCCAGGTACACCGGCGCCGCCTGCCATTAGTTGCCACGTACCGTCACATACTCGTCACATCACATCCTGCGTTTGTTCGTACTTCGATCGTGTACGTCACGTGAATCGAGAAAAATATTTGACATATAACCAAACAAATGTCCGGTAAGTTTAGAATTTGTTTCTCCTTTTTTTGCGGGTATATGCTATATGTATTATGTATTTATGTGAAATAAATTTGCTTGTGCTAGAAATGGGGACAAAGTTGAGATGCTTCCATGTGTCAAAAAACTTGAGCCGGTTTAGTTCTTGCCAGAAATGGGTCACAACACTGGGATACATTGGGGAAGTTGTCTCCAACAATCCACCATCAGGTGCTAAGAGGCAATGCATTGGGGAAGGTTTTAGTTGAGATAGCGGTTGCTACATCACTTGATCATCATCCACGAGACGATCTGTCGAATTCGCATTAAAAAACCGAACAACTACTCTCCTGCAGGATGCATGGTTATGTGATAAAGAAGATTTTTGGTCACACCTACTGAAGTACAATGCAAATGAAGATCAATACAACATCCTAATGTTGTACCATAACACCTTGAAAGCGCGGTGGAGTAAATCTTAGTTAATAACATAAGATTATTTGGCTTTGTTCCTTTATATGTATACAATTATGGCTTTTATCGAAATGCATTTCGAGTGAAGTTGAGTCTTAATATTTTAAAATACTATATGTGTATGGCTCCGTTAATTTTCACGTGTATTATGTTTACATATGTACGCGAGGAAAAAATAATCGGCTGTGCCAACGCAGGCCACTCTACTGGTACTCACTCTGTTTCACAATATAAGATTTTTTATATATTGCAATGTGGGCTACATACGGTTTAAAATAAGTGAATATACACACTAAAATGTGCTCAGATACATACGAATATATATGAGAAAACTGAAAAACATTAAGACATCTTATATTTAGAAACGAAGTGAGTTGTTATCAATCACGACTTGTGCAAAACGGAAATTGCTGCACTTGAAGAGTAACCATTGTGTCCTAAGAGTAATCGAATAATTAATGATCTGATCGACCATTCGTGCAGCAGGTATGCATGGATAGGTAGCGCTGCACGGACGACAATACGACATGCGCAGAGGAGCTACTAGTCCCACGCGATCAAGGAAAGTGAGATGCACCACTCATGCGAGAGTGCACGAGTTGCATGTTGCAACTAACTACACTGACTAAAAGATGAAACACGACAACCTATCCACTATTCAATTTGGTAACGTGAGAGCGATGGGTTGACACAAAAACAGCCACACGCCCTAGCTAACCAGGGAGGCAGCGAACAAAGGAAGCAATGGGCACGGCTAGCTACCATTCCAATTTGCAGGACATATCAGCGGTTGCAGAAGGCATTCTACAAATTTCAATATGGACTTCATACGGGTCAAAATGAGTGAATCTACACCTTCCTAAATATTACTAGATATGTGTATTTTCGAAAAAAGTTAGAATGCACTATAAAAGTGAACGGATGGAGTAAGTATGTGGTTTCTCCTCGGAGCATCCAAAATGCCAACCTATTAAATGGGTCTAAATTTCAGAATAAATGACATACTGTTGGGATCTATGAAAGGTGCTTGAAATTGACTTGAGCATAAGAAAATCCTAGCTATATTGGGCAATATATTCTCTATTTAAATTTTGCATATAGAATGAATCATGTAGTGTAAGGGCCCGTTTAGAATGCAGAATAGGAGAATCACATGAATGCGAAAATGGTCATGTCTTGATTCTTACAGTAGGACATTGCATGAATCTCGTGTGGGTTCTCAGAAATTTTCGAACTTGACCCAGTTAGAGATATGGTTTTGCATGAAGAGAGAAGTTCATTAAAAACAGCAGGAATAATCGTATGGCTGTCCCCATCCAGCCACGGGTCATTTGCATATCATAGTTTTGACTCGTTTCTCAATCTATGTTCCCCATTTCACCTTGGACAAGGTAAAGCAAACTATGGTCTTGTTTTTCTTTTAATATTACTCGTCTTCTCCTAATTTTCCGCCTACAAAAGAATTCGTAATTTTCCAAAGAAAATTGTCTCGATGCAATCAATAATTATATTAGACTTCACATATTTATTCTATCTTTCTTCGTTTCCTATTTAAATACTTTGTTAATAGTCTTCATCGGAAACAATTTTGTCGTCCCAGAAGCTAATCAAGCATGAGGTGTCGTCGTCTTTTGTTGGCATGAAACCCACAATTTGAATTATTATGGAATTACTTATGAAACAGAATCCCAGAATTGCATAGTCTCTACCAGTATTCGTATGAGCTCCATCATTATAATTTATAAAGCACCGAATGGGCATTTCGTGTAGAGAAGAACAATTTCCTCATTGGGAGTTTTATCTGATGAAAACATATCGAGGTAGGTGGGTGGGTAGCTTTATCTATCACGCTATGTAGATCTATCGCCACACATCACAATCAGGACCCACGGCAATCTATCACCTCAATAAGATGTTACATTGAACTATTTTTCTCTAACATTCATGTTTTTGTGTTCCAATTTTTTTCATGTACCTTAAGTCAACATACTATACCTAGCTAGCCATCTAAAAACTTGTTAATTACTTGTTGAAAACAGAGCAATCTATATTAGGCAAAATCAACTACGGATTGCATCTGGGAACAATTAGGTGCACTTTTACAGCTTAAAGATCCCGATTGACTGAAATAACCGAAATTCAGTAATCGGCTCAGTGGTTTGGTTTGTACTTACGCGTTTTAGAAAACTGCCGTGTACCAGACATACCTGGTTGGTGAAGCCGATGCCGAAGCCGAGCAGCATGCGGCCGACGATGAGCATGGCAATGTTCACCGCGGCGGCGTTGACGGCGGCTCCGGCGAAGAAGAATGCGCCGCCGGCGAGCATGACGGCCTGCCTCCCGACCGCACTGGTGACGCGGCTTGCCGCGAGTGACGCGACCAGCCCCGCCAGGTACAGCGACGACGTGAACGCCGTGAGGACGTGGCTGTCGTAGACGCAGTACTGGTCCCGCCGCGAGGTCGCCATCCGCCGGAGCACCCCCGGGAAGAACTCCTCCAGGAACGACTCCATCGCCGTCACGCCCCCTGATCGGTAAACACATCACCTATCGATGAACGAACATGCACGCAGAGAGCAAGACGAGTCTGTAACATTGCAATGCGTACAGACGCGTGAGGAGGTACCTGATATGCCGATGTCGTAGCCGAAGATGAGGCCGCCGGAGGCGGCCATGAGGCAGGTGACCACGACGCAGAAGGTTATGCCGCCGCCGTAGTCGCCGGACGGGGCGCCAGCCGGGGCGAATCCTCCACCAGCCATTGCTAGCTAGAGCACCTAGCTATCTTTACTAAATTTGCACCGTGTGGCACGCTCTCGCGGGCTTGATCGCTAGCTATGGCAAGTAGCAAGATGCACGGTGTCGATCGCGGGGTGGCTAAGCTCGATCAGCGTGGAAATGTATAGGGCTGGTGACCTGGGAGTAGCTAGAAGGGGTGTGTCCGTGGGAGCATTTTGTTAGGTAGAGCTCGTAAGCCCGGCCCCTATTCCCCTTCACCATTTTTTTCATTATTGTCAGCTTCGACTGGGATTGATCAGTTTCCTCAACAAGCCCGATAAAAGTGTCATTCAGAAGGTGCTGCCACTCCCGATCAAGTGATAAGGTTGCAACGTACGGGTAGTTGTTAGATCGATCGGATAGCATGGCTGCCGCATGAAACAGCATAGCTTACAAGTTACACCGGAGCCCCGGCCCATTTAATGCTCCCAATCTCCTCAATAGTATTATTGCTACTCTCAAAACAAAAAAAAGTATTTGCTATATTTTGGATCGCTAAACTGGGTATAGAAAGAGGAGAGACAAGGTTTAGCAATAAAAAAAATCTGCTTTGCCAGCCTTCCTATAATAGGATGAGCTACTAAACTAGAGTGGCATGATTTTAGTCATATGTAGTCCGAATTAATCAATAATAAATTTAAATCGAGTAAACTAAAATCCTAAAAATAGGAAGCAAATAGTAAATACTTATTACAACACATTATTCATTGATGAAACATTAATCGCATGAAGCAAATCATAAAGTCTGTAGAAACCAAAATAAGAAGCATGTCAAATCAAGTATTCTGTTGACCATTCCACTTGCACCACTCCATAATGAGATCTTTTGTAAGTTGTTGATGAGTCTCGAATGGCGTGGTGAACTCAAAGGAAGTACTTGATGCGGTTTTCTCTTCGACAAGGATGCATCTCCTAGGATTCCATATGCCATAATGCGGAGAGCCGCAATCATCTTCTACAAAGTGCTATGACCAAGCAAGCCTGTCTAGTTCCTTTTATGCTCAAAGAAGTTGTCTTTTCTTTGATCACGTTGAAAATGTAGATGAACAAATCTATGCCAAGTTGTCGGTGAAAGTATCATTCGGTATACACACCAAGGCGAACCCGGCACTCCAAAGTAATCCAACATAAGCCGGTGGTGCTCTTCTTGCCTTTTGTACGAATCACTTCAGGACAAACAATTGAACCTCCTTGTTTTGGCCTCTTCTTCCTCTCAATATCAATTGTCATAAGAATGATGAGTTCCTCATCTTCATCCCATTCATCCCCCTCCTTGGACGATGAATCTGTATTATACCAACTCATTAACAAATTTAAATAGCACTATCAAAATCTATCCACAAGCAGACGCACACGCACGCACACACACATGCACGCACGCACGCTAGTGAAGCGTCCTTGGAGGAGGAAGAAGAAAAGGAGTGGCCCACCTTGCAGGCTGCTAGTGAAGCGTCCTTGGAGGAGGAGGAGGCCCGCCACCTCCACCGCCTTCATCGCCGGCTCCGACCATGCATGTTTCATCGGTGATCGATATCGACTCCTATCCACCGCCAACTAACTGATATTTTAGCTCAATTTTTTATTGTATATAATGATTGACTAGGTGCTCTAGGAAGATTTTACAAATTATATTCAGTTTTTATAAATTATTTAGTTTCAGTGAAGTTCTACGGAATTTAAACATTTTATTTTTCCAAAAACAATCCTATTGGTATTAGGGCCTCTGCTGGGAATAGACGTCCCCTAATATGCAGCAGTTTGCGCAAACGCTTCCAAAGCGCTCGACCGAAGCTATTATCGTATGTTTTATTGGGCGCGAGACTGAAGATGCTATATCGGCGACACTTTTGTTTCCACATCAAGAGACGTGTGGCGCGCGGCAATCATATGGATGAACACTTGGATTTTATTTTTCTTAATCCGGTGCATTGTTGGGTTTGTAGTGGGGAGCCTCTATTCCTCGCTCTTAGCGAGAGCGAGCGTTCGGCTGGATCATGTGGATCGCCAACACTCCTCTTTTGGGCCGGTTAGGTCCGAACCATAAAAACTTATGAATTGTTTTTCATTCTATTTATTATTTATTTATTTATTTTCCTTGTTAATGTTTGATTTTTAAAATCTGAACCTTTTTAAATCCGAACCATTTTTAAAAAATGAAAATTTTAAAAATTTAACCATTTCAAAAAACCCGAACCATTTTCAGAAATTAACATATTGAAATTTGAAACACTTTCAAAAATCTGAACCATTTTCAAAAATGAACATTTATCAGATCTGAACCATTTTAAAAATGAATATTTTCAAAATCTGAACCATTTTTAAAAGTAATTTTTTTAAAAATCCAAACTTATTTTAAAAATATCGAAATATGAACTATTTTAAAAAATGAACATATTTTTAAGCTGAACCCTTTTTAAAATGAACAATTTTCAAATCTGAATTATTTAAAGAAATGAACATTTTTAAGTCAATAAATATTTTTCAACTATGAATATTTTCAAAATAAGCGAAAATAAAAAATAAACGAAAAGAAAAGAAGTGAAAAAATAAATAAAAACGAAAAACAGAACAGGAAAAAGAACAAAAGAAGAAAAATAAGAAAATAACAGCATACAATGCGGCGGCCCAGTTTGGAGACTTGTGCGGTCGAGGCGGTGCGCAAAGGGTCCTCCTCCCTAGCGCCCGGGCGATCCGTGCATGCTGAATCGCTCACGTGTTGGCACTTGTCGTCATGGTTGGGCCGACCCACTAAGGGTCACTTTTTTTGGGCTTCCAACTTGGCTTCTAGGTTGCCCACCGCCGAAGCCCAAAAGAAGTCTCCTGCTTATTTCGGCCGAGAAGCCCGCCATAAGCGAGTCGCAGTGCAGTGGGCAGAAACTCCTCACGACCAACTTCTCGAGCGTTTCCTGAGCTTCTGTGAAGTGGTATATTTCTTTGTCCTTGTTTTCTGCTGTATTTACCACCAATTGCCACTCCTCTGTCCCGAATAGTTTCCCGAGCTGGTAAAGAAGGTAAAAACAAAAGACTCTCGATTCGCTCGTCCTCGTCCCTATCCGCTCTGCTCGACAGAGCAAGGGTTCGACCCGTCGGCGGCGCTGCCTCGTCCCTATCCGCTCTGCTCGAGCGAGCAAGGGTTCGACCCGCCGCCGCCGCTGCTCCAGCGCCGCCGGCCGGCTCCACCTCCGCCCCCGCCCGCTCCGGCCTCTCCAGCCTACTCCCCTGCCCGCTCCGGCCTCTCCAGCCTCTCCACGCGCCGTCGCTCGCCTCTCCGCCCACCCCGCCGTCTCTCCACCTACTGCGAGGCAGCGCTCGGTGAGCGGCGGTGCGCGGGAGGAAGCACAACTATGCTTTACTATTTTCTCTAAAAAATGATGGGTACATGATACTCATGGCCTGGAGATGACCCGATACATGCGTGCATCATACGTTACTTTAAGTTTGTACCATTTCCTTATACAATTAAGAAGTGACTATACATGTTGCATCAACGAAAAGTTATCCCCTTTCTCCTTTCTCCCCTGCTACTGTAACTAGCGAGTGAGAGAGGGCGTCGTCGTTTCCCCCGTTTCCCCGGCGCCGCCGTGGGTTCCCCACTCTTCTCCGTCCGCTCCGGCGGTGGCGGAAGGGTGGGGAACCCCGGATCTGCGCGTCCGGGCTGTAAATAGGGTGTGTATGGTGGTGGCTGGCGGCGGCGTTTGCGCGGGGGTGACATCGGCGTGTTTGGCTTTTTGGTCTTCCCGGACCTTGCCCCCGCTCGCCGTTGTTCGTCGCAGTGGCGGAGGTCTTGTGGGAGTTCCCCCGCGGGGTCGGCATGGCGTCGGTGCTGTCTTCGCGTGGTGGGGATCTTGGTCTTGGGCCCCGGCGTCGTCGCACCGCCTCTTTCTCCTCCGTCGGTGTGGGGCCTCAAGGGTTTGCTGGAGGGTGTACAGGAGGTGGCCTCGCTTCTCTGACCGGCCTTGGTGGCGAGGGGAGAAGGGGATGAGGCTTTTGGTGTTCGTTGCAGCTTGGTTGCTCTGGCGCTCCATTTCTTCGTGGCTTCTCCGGCTGGCCGTGGAGGCGAGGGAAGGAGTCACCTGGAGGTGGAGCTCCGGAGCGGAGGGGTTTGGTGCTCGGCTCTGGCGCTGGGTAGGGTGGTACGGTGGTGGTGGTTCTGGCACGGCTTGGCCGTCCCGGCGGAGGTGGTGTTGGAGCTGGTCGTGGGGGCGGCTTGGCCGTGCGTGTTCATCGACAAGATCTCGATGCTTGCGGCGAGTGGATCATGCGGTCTTCATCAACGTTGGAGGTCCTCCCTCTTCCAGGCGGTTGGTGGTTTGGTCTCTTCTTCTCCGGCGGTCGTCGGCGACGAGGAGCTCTGGTGGTTCAGCAGTTCTTCGCTGCTGTAATGCTTTCAGTTGAGTACCTTCTGTACGAACTTGCGTTTGTTCTTTGTGTCTGTATCCTTTGTTTGTACGCAGGTTTGTACTCCTCTCGTTCAAAAAAATTAATAAGTGACTAGTTGAAAAAAAGTGTCTCTACACGGGAACAAAAAAATAGTGTCTGAGGAACAAATCATGTCTACACGGGAAAAAAATAGTGTATGAGGAACAAATCATGTCTACATTGAAAAAAATTGTGTCCGAGGAACAAATCATGTCTACACGGGGAACAAATCGTGTCTACACAGGAAACAAAAACAGTGTCCGCGGAACAAATCATGTCTGCATGGGGAACAAAAAAAGTGTATGCGGAACAAATCATGTCTACACGGGGAACAAAAAATAGTGTCTAAGGAACAAATCATGTCTTCACAGGAAAAAAATAGTGTCGAAGGAACAAATCATATCTACACGGGAAACAATAAATAAATAGTGTATGAGGAACAAATCATGTCTACGCCGGGAACTCAAAAATAGTGTATGAGGAACAAATCATGTCTACATGGGGAACAAAAAAGTGTCGAAGGAACAAATCATGTCAACACGGGGAACAAAAATAGTGTATGAGGAACAAATCATGTCTACATGGGAAAAAATAGTGTCCGAAGAACAAATCGTGTCTTTTTGGGAAAAAAGTGTCCGAGGAACAAATCGTACACGGGGAACAAAAGATAGTGTATGAGGAACAAATCATGTCTAAAGGGGAACAAAAAATAGTGTCTGAGGTCTTCACGTGAAAAAAAGTAGTGTCGAAAAAACAAATCATGTCTATGCCGGGAACAAAAAAGTGTGTATGAGGAACAAATTATGTCTACGCCGGGTTCTAAAAAATAGTGTATGAGGAACAAATCATGTTGTATGAGGAACAAATCATGTTTACACGGGAAAAAAAGTGTCGAAGGAACAAATCACACGGGGAACAAAAAATAGTGTATGAAGAACAAATCATATCTACACAGGAACACAAAAATAGTGTATGAGTAACAAATCATGTCTACACCGGGAACAAAAAATAGTGTATGAGGAACCAATCATGTCTACGCGGGGAACACAAAAATAGTGAATGAGGAACAAAACATGTCTACACAGAAAAAATAGTGTCCGAGGAACAAATCGTGTCTACACGGGAACAAAAAATAGGTTCGAGGAACAAATCATGTCTACACAGGAAACAAAAAACAGTGTCCCAGGAACAAATCATGTCTACACTGGGAACAAAAAACAGTGTCCGAGAAACAAATCATGTCTACACGAGGAAAAAAAGACTAATGGAACAAAAGCACACTATAACTGGGCAAAAAATTGATCCGCGTAAGGAACAAATCACAACTACGTGCGAAACAAAAACTAAAAAAAAGGAGGAACACAAATTTAATGATCGTGGAACAGGAAATAAACCAAGTGGA
Source organism: Poa pratensis (assembly GCA_947311845.1). Lineage (NCBI taxonomy): Eukaryota > Viridiplantae > Streptophyta > Magnoliopsida > Poales > Poaceae > Poa > Poa pratensis. The sequence continues at coordinate 38,428,414 of CAMZMU010000053.1, forward strand.
ATAAAATTTTGGCATCCACAAAACATATAGTGACTAGAAGCGGAACAAGAATATTCCAAAATTGGAACTAATCTTTCAAGGATGTGGAAAAACACGAGCATATATAAGAAGAACAATAATTGGAACATACGGAACAATAATCAAGAGAATAATGAGGAAACATGAAAAAGTAATAAAAAAGAAAGAATGAAAAAAAGAAAAAAAGAATCTAAAAAGGACAAAAAGAAAAGAAAGAAAATATAGGAAGAAATCACAAAGTGGCAGCAGCATGCACCTGCACGTATTGCTTTTGCTCGCATTTCCCGAATTGTCTAGGCAGCGTACGTACGGAACAAAGCCCAGCATATGTTGCAAAAACTGGGCCGGCCCACTTCTGAAACTCCTTTAGCGAATGGTCATAGGGATCGCTGGCAAACCCTATGTGGCGCCCGTTGGCGCCGCAAAGGGCGCGCGCCGCCCGCAGGACATCCCACCCGATGCGTTTTTGGGCCGGCCCACTTTCCTTTTTCTTTTCTTTTTTCGTTTTCATTTTCTTTTCTATTTCTCTATTTCTTTTTCTTTTTTTTTGTTTTTTTTGTTTTATTTTCTTTTCTGTTTCTATTTCTGTTTTGTTTTGTTTTCTTTTATTTTATTTTATTTTATGTTTCTATTTATTTTCTTTTTTTTCTTTTCTTATGGTTTTTCACAATTGTCTAATTTTTAAAAATGGTTCCAAATTTAAAAATGGTTTCATTTTAAAAATGGTTCCAAATTTGAAAATGGTTTCAAATAAAAATGGTTCCAAATTTGATTTTTTTTCATTTTTGAAAATAGGTCCAATTTAAAAAAATGGTTCCAATTTAAAAAATGGTTCCATTTTTAAAATGGTTCCAACTTAAGAATGGTGACAAATTTAAAGTGGTTCCAAATTAAAAATGGTTCCAAATTTCAAAATTGTTCATTTTTGAAAATGGTTCCATTTTGAAAATGGTTCCAATTTAAAAATGGTGCCGAATTTAAAATGGTGATGTCTACGCACGCTTCTATTCTTTTAGACAGTGTTCGGCCTCCAAGCGCAGAGGTTTGTAGAACATCAGCAAGTTTCCCTTAAGTGGATCACCCAAGGTTTATCGAACCCAAGGAGGTATAGGTCAAAGATATCCCACTCAAGCAACCCTGCAATTAAGATACAATAAGTCTCTTGTGTCCCCAACACACCTAATACACTTGTCAGATGTATAGGTGCACTAGTTCGGCGAAGAGATAGTGAAATACAAGTAATATGGATGATTATAAGTGGTAATTGCAATCTGAAATAAAAATGGCAGCAAGCAAACTTGAGCCAAAATGAGAGCAAACGGTGTTTCAATGCATGGAAATAAGCCCTAGGGATCATACTTTCACTAGTGGACACTCTCAACAATAATAATATAATTGAATACATAGATATTTCCTCTTCACTATGCTACTCTGAACTATTCTCCTGTTGGATAAAGAATACCAATTCATTGTGTAGGGCTACAAAAGCACACCTTAAAGTTGCATTCCACATCTAGGGAACCCCAATGTCACTAAGAGCATCCCAAAATAGTACTAGACAAACATCACAATTTCATAGAGACATCCAACACAAAGAACAACTCATGGTAAGTATAAATGTAAACTATAGCCAAAGGGTCACACACGGTGCGCACACTCTCACCTTCACACCGTGGGACAAAGGTAACCCCAGAATTCACATTAATAAAACCACTCAAGTAGCATAACTCATAAGATAACAAAGAGTAACATCCATGGATCCAACTAGATTACAAAGCTCATGATCACATAAAGATCACATCATGGGAGAGAGAGATGAACCACATAGCTACCATAGATCCCTCAGCCTCGATGAGAACTACTCCCCCCTCATCATAGGAGGCAGCAACGGCGATGAAGATGGCGGTGGTGTTGATGGAGACTCCGGAGGAGGGACGGAGAGCCTTCCGGAGGTGATTCCGGCGGCGGTTCCCCCCTCCAATCTTCTCCGGCGGCAGCCTTCTGTCTCCTGTTTCGTGGTTTTGTGTTTCTCCGCCGCCTCCTCGCGAAACTCCTCGGGGGACTATTTTTATAGACGTTTTTAGGTCAAGACGAAGTCGGAGGAGCAAAGATCAACGACAACGGAGCCTCGAGGCCCAAAATAGGTAGGCCCACGCGGCCAAGATTTTAGGCCGCGTGGGGCCCTCTCATTTCCAGCTGGTTGGGCTTCTGGCCTTCACTTTGAGCCCATTGCGTTCGTCTCGAAAATTCTGAACCGTGCTCTTTGGCCTTGCCCTTTTTGGAGTCCCGAAGCTCCCGGAAAGTCTGAAACACTAAAAAAGACGTTTTCTGGAAAACAGGGTTAATTCCAAATAAATGGGAAAATTATGAAATATTCCCAAAATCATTATAAAACATTGATATAACCCTTATATGATGCAAATATGATTGGAATAGAAGTAAAATAATGCAAAGTTCATGTATGCATTTTACATGCATCAACATCCCCAAGCTTAACCCATGCTCGTCCTAGTATGAAGGTGATAAAACTAACATGGACTTTGCATTTTAATACTAACAATGGATATCAAAGATGATTACTATTGCTACATAGAGTCAAATGATTCATTCTTAAAAGGAGTAGCAATATGCAAGATAGTTTATGAAGTGATATCAAGTATTCAATGCAAGGATGTTCAATGATAGTTCACAAAGTGTAACATAACAGATAGTAGTATGGACCACATGTATGCATAATGATAAGTATGGACATCCTACATTGGTCATAGAGTGATGATGAAAATCTGAATATGATAGGTGGACACTTTGGAAAGATGTATAAGTGAGTAGAGGTAAAGCATGCATAAGTTTCATCTAACTCCAAACTCTTCTACTTAAGTTAATGATTGCAATGTGGTAATACTTGGTGTCAAGCTCTCATTCCCCTATCATAGCATCTTGAATGATTATAGTTTAATGTGAGAGCAAATATGAGTAGTGTGCTTGACAAAGTAAAGGTTGGATGTCTCATGCCCCTTGAATACAAGTACCTACACCATGAGTTACTCAACTTGGAAAACAAGTTCAAGTTATCATTGTAAGTAATAATAGTATCATCAAGAGCGTCAACTGGGGTACCTCTTGTCCCAGGATATGGAACAAGCCCATATCAAAATGACAAGACAAACAAACAAGATGAACCACTCAACACCCTTTTTATTTACCATTGGAATAGCTTTTTATTGTAAGGTGTGTCATAGATAATTCACCATAGCATGTAAGTAAATTTCCACCATGAATAATGCATGGCTTAGATTAGCGGCCCAGGCGTCTCTCTAACCATTTATACAAACTCATTCAAACTAAATCTTTTCCCCTTATTTCATCATGATAGGCATCCATAGACAAAAGCACATGATATCAACTAAATGGAGCATGTTGAAAGCTTTGCATGTGACAGCACATATGGGCTAACTCCCAACCTTGACATTTATCAAGCCACCAGCATCATAATCTTAATCACAATGGGTCATGTTTTATTTATGCAATGATAGTAAAAATGTGCATCAAGTTCATGAGAGCTATATAACCAACTTTTCCCATGGCAATCAATAACATAATCATTTTCATTCAGAGGTATAGATAACACAAATATCATGATGAACATACTCGGAATAGCATATAGCTAGTAGGTAGATATGGTGGACTCACTGGAATAACTTTGGTTGAAGGTGTTGGAAACAAGTTTTAACTTGTTGGAGTTTTTGGGCTAGCAAAAGGGAGAAAGTTGACCATCTAGATGCATGCATGAGTGTCCATAGAACTAACTAATCCATGTTAAACCAAGTAAAATAACAATCAGCACCAAAACATGAATAAGTTATAGCTCTTCAAAAAGGATTTGCAAACTATTACTCATAAACAAGCTCATGAATCATGCAACTATATGTATCATTAAAAATCAACTCAAACATCCCTTTTCCCAATCTTATAAAAGCATCCAACATATTTCAACCCATATTTCCAGTAGCTCTCCATATATAAATGATAGTGTGGTGGTCTCTCAAAACAAATCAAACCAAAACAAAACAAAAGACGCTCCAAGTTTATGCGATAAAGTGTTTCGATCGAAAAACAGAAGTTGGACGTGCGCAAACCGAGAGTGTGTAGGTCCAGTGGGGTTGTCTTCACATCCCCAAGCTTATGGTCTTCACCATCCTTGGATAGCTCTTGGTGCATCTCCTCCAATCCCTGTGAAAAAACTTCAAAACACCGTTTCTCCCATTTCTTTTCTGTGGGGTGCATTAATAGTGATAAACAAATAGGTTTTTGCTGCATATAATCCTTGAACAAAAATTCATATGAGATGTCCAGAAAGTGTATAATGTTGTATGCCTACTCATAAACTCAATTGGATCAAAAAGATTCAACTTAAAAGCTCAAAGCATGCATCAAACAAAATGGGACAGAATCTGTCCAGAAAAACAGCAGCAGCAAAACGTATTTTTCTACCCTACCAAACTTTCTCGAAAAATTCCGAAAAAATTCATGCATACAGAGGATGAAAAGTTGCAACTACAGTTCAAATATGAGCTCATTCGGAGTTACAGAATAAGAATTAAAAATCATACCGTGCACTGACTCGTGCAGGAATAAAATCTCCGAACTCAATAAGCAACTTTTCAAGACCAAAATGGGTAAAACTTGGCACTTTATTTAAAACTCCAGAAACTAAACTAAACACAAAGTCTCTTGTTACAGCAAGAGGACACAAAGAAAAATCACACACAAAAATAACCGGGTTGCCTCCCGCAAAGCGCTTTCTTTATAGCCATATAGCTAGGCATGATAGTTTTAATGATGCTCACAAAGGAATAGATGTTGAATATAAAAGAGCATCAAGAAGCAAATATCAAACACATTTAGGTCTAACCCACTTCCTATGCATTGGGATCTTGTAAGAAAATAAATCAATAAAGCACAAGGTGACTAGCATAGGAAGGCAAAGCAAGTGCAACTTCAAAATTTTCAACAAAAAGAGAGAAGACTTAATATTTTTGAGATATATGAAATCATGTCTCCCTCTCTCATAAAAACTTTCAGTAGCATCATTGATAAACTCAACAATATAGCTATCACATGAAACATTCTTATCATGATCCATATGAATAAAAGTATCATTACTCTCCACATAAGCATAAACAGTTTCATTAGGAATAGTGGGAGTAAAACATTCATAATAATCATTGTAATCATCATATATAGGAGGCATATCATAATCACAATAAACTTTATACTCAATAGTGGGTGGACTGAAAATATCATATTCATCATCATTTTTACTAGAAGGAGATGTCTCAAATATATAATCATTACTAGCAAAAGGATTTTCAAACACCTCTTCCCCAAGCTTAGAGCTTTTCATATAATCATTGGAAAGAACATGAATAGTACTAATAGTATAACAATTATTAACATCATCATTTTCAGAATTGGTACCCAAGAGATTTTCAATATCAAAAGTACTATGCTTTTCCCAATCATGATCACTATTATAAGTAACAGGCATAGGATCATCATTGAATTCAGACTCATCAGCAACATCTATAATAGGAGCAACATGTTTAGGGGAAGATACCGTTTCCTCTCTCTTTTTACTCCTCTTCTTCTTCTTCTTCTTCTTCTTCTTCTTCTTCTTTCCCTCTTTCGGAGAGAGAGGCTTGGAAGGAAGCTTCTCCATATAACCTGGTTTATTGTTAGAAACAACGGAAGAAACTTGGGAGGATTCCTCTCTTTCATTAATAAGAGTAAAACAAACATTAGTCCTTTCATATTTTGGTAAAGCCATTCCATCTTTTATAATATTTTGTATGTAAGTGTTGGCATGGCAATTATTAACACAATAGAGATAACATCCATGTAACACACTATTCATATCAAAAGCACTCATATCTAACGAAGAAGTTTTTCTTGATAACTCTTCACACCCCAAAAATAATGTAAGTTCATCATGTTGATTAGGAGTGATCATGTTATCACAAAAGTCTCCCGCAATATCCTTATTAGAACCTGAGCATTGGAATTCGAAATGCCCCTCTTTATAGCAAAGTTCACAAGTAAAAGGATAGGTGGCACAAACTTTTTCAGCAAGATCACCTAGAGCTCTGTACCATGTTGTAGTTTTTTCATTCCTATGATGGATACAATATTCTTCTTCGATTTGATTCTTTTCACAAGGTCTAAGTGCTCCACAATACTTAACATGCTTATAAGAAATAGTATTTTCAGAAGTTTGAGCATGTTTATTGCAATCATTAGTAACAATTTCATTTTCCATGCAAGTGTCTTTAAAAGGTTCATGATACATGTCCCAATTCTCTTTAGGAATATTAATATGAGAAGCAAAGGTTTTACAGCAATTAACAATAATTTGAGAATCAAGACCAAATTTAGCACTAAGCTCATGAAAACTAGCAGTTTCAGCAAAAGACTTAATGCTATCATATTCATGGTTTATACCTGATTCTTTACCTTTGTCGATCTCCCAATCTTCAGTATTGCGTTGAATTTTTTCAAGAAGATCCCATTTAGCTTCAACCTTCTTACTTGTGAAAGAACCACCTGAAGAAGAATCTAGATAATCCTTATGATGACCTGAAAGCCTTGCATAAAAATTAGAAATAATTATTTCCTCAGAAAGCTCATGGTTAGGACATTTGAGTATTAATGTTTTCAGTCTTCCCCAAGCTTGAGCAATGCTTTCTACATCATGAGGATAAAAATTAAAAATGTAACTCCTATCTCGATGCACTTCATGAAGAGGATAAAATTTAGAGCAAAAGAGAGATTCAAGCTGTTTCCAATTCGAAGGACGATCATCCAACAGCCTATACCACTCCTTTGCTTTGTCCTTAAGTGAAAATGGAAATACTTTCCTCATGACATCTTCTCTTGATAAACCTGCAACTTTAAACAACTCACAAAGTTCTGTAAGTTTCAACAAGTGATCATTCGGACGAACTGTTCCATCCCCTGAATAAGGTTCTTCCATAACCATTTCAACAAGTTCCATAGGTATTTCAAAAGCAGTACTTTCAGTAGGTGGATTTAGAATATTACAAGCATCATTAGAATTATCACATATGGGAGACAAAGCATTATCAAGGCAAGTTTTATTCTCCAAAGCTGGGGAACTAAAAAGATCATTTTCATATAAACTAGCTTCCCCAAGCTTAGACTTTTCCATAGCATTAGGAATAATGGTGTTCAAAGCATTCATGTTAACAACATTGTTATCACTATTATGCAAACAAACTCCCATTGCTTTTTTATTTTCTCTTCAAAAGCATCATGTCCTAATTCGATATAAAGTTCATAAAGATCTCTAATTTTTTTGTTGTTTTCCATTAAGCCTAACTAGTAAAATAAAAACAAGAAACAAAAAGATATAACTGCAGGACCTAAAGGAGATACCTTCAAGCACTTACCTCCCCGGCAACGGCGCCAGAAAATAGCTTGATGTCTACGCACACTTCTATTCTTGTAGACAGTGTTGGGCCTCCAAGTGCAGAGGTTTGTAGAACAGCAGCAAGTTTCCCTTAAGTGAATAACCCAAGGTTTATCGAACTCGGGAGGTATAGGTCAAAGATAACCCTCTCAAGCAACCCTGCAATTAAGATACAAGAAGTCTCTTGTGTCCCCAACACACCCAATACACTTGTCAGGTGTATAGGTGCACTAGTTCGGCGAAGAGATAGTGAAATACAAGTGATATGGATGATTATAAGTGGTGATGGCAATCTGAAATAAAAATGGCAGCAAGCAAACTTGAGCCAAAATGAGAGCAAACGGTGTTTCAATGCTTGGAAATAAGGCCTAGGGATCATACTTTCACTAGTGGACACTCTCAACAATAATAATATAATTGAATACATAGATATTTCCTCTTCACTATGCTACTCTGAACTATTCTCCTGTTGGATAAAGAATACCAATTCATTGTATAGGCTACAAAAGCACACCTTAAAGTTGCATTCCACATCTAGGGAACCCCAATGTCACTAAGAGCATCCCAAAATAGTACTAGACAAACATCACAATTTCATAGAGACATCCAACACAAAGAACAACTCATGGTAAGTATAAATGTAAACTATAGCCAAAGGGTCACCCGAAGGCACGACCATGCAGGTCAAAAAAAATTACACGACCATGCGAAGCGAGAGTGCATGTTTCCGGCTCAGAATGACAGTCTCCATGTAATTTCGAGCAAGTTCCATAAGAATTGTACCAAGCAGTCAGAACAAGTAATTTACAAGCTATTCCTTGAAATGAGCGCGCGAAATGAACTTAGCGGGAAAAGAGCTGGACAGTAAAACGACCGCGCGAATCAAATGGGCCGGCCCACGATGGGACTACGTAGGCGGCGCGACTTCTATGCGGCGCTAAGGAGCGCCGCACGGGAATCAGCGATATATATGGGAGCCTCTAAACAACGCTCTAAGGCCAGCTTGGTGCGGGAACGCCTGAAGAACTGCCCCGCGTGGGCCGGCCCATGTAAGCTTGCTTGCGAGGTTTGGTTTTTGTAAGGACCCCTCAGACCACCGGTCCGAGATGTCCACGTTATGCAAAATAGATCACGATCCCAATGATCAGTGCATCGCAATCACATAACCAACATGGTATCAAGAGTTACATCATTCAAGTCGTACGAATAAAAGTCTTACAACACGAAATGGTCACATGACCAAGTCTGCAAATCATCGTCGCGCAGGACGGAATTAACTAAGATACAGCGGAAGCTCGTGGCTAGCGTCGGCCCTCGTCTCCAACGGACGTGATCCCACGGTGCAGTTGACCGGTGACAGCTAAGTGGCGTAGTCGTCGACATATTCCTCCTCCTCGGCGTAGGCCTCCTCGTAGAAATCTGGATGTTTGAATATCCAGGGACGCAGCCATAAGTACAATGACGTACTCGCAAGACCACCTCAAGGCTTATGTTTTCATGGCAATGCAATAAATTGTTTTCGAAAACTGGGATAGCTGCTATATATAACTATAGGGCTTAATTTTCGCAAAAACCATGCTGCAAGACATAGAGAATACGACATCCCTATATCTTTGTTGAAAAAGGCATTGGAGATATAATTCTCCTTGTTCTAGAAATGGCAGAAACCATTTCCACGTTTGGAAAAAAAAACACTTTTGTAAAACTTTATCAAACACTAGGATAGGGATGCCCCTTTTCTCTTTTCCGGGTTCCGACTGGTTGACTCCCCGAGACCAACCATCTTCCCCCAAGTTCCGTACCTCCCAGGTACCTCCCTGATGTCTCCTTTCTTCTTTTGCCGAAAACAGTTTCTTTTTAAAACATAAAATGCCCATACGCCTAGATCGGGGGCCTTTCCAACCGTCCATGACCGCGGACACGGCTATTCGAATAGTTTTACACTCTGCAGAGGGGTGCACTTTCACCACATCAAATAGGTCACCGCCGCGGATCATCCCACGGATTGCCAGACGACAATACGTCAAACGTCGGGACACTAATCAAGACTTTTCACTATGTCAATACTAATACAGAGATACCTCTTCAACTAGGTTGATTCCCCCCGGCACCGTTGAACCCATCCCATGGTGTCCGACCGCCATGACAGGGGACCTAATCGGTGCAACTGGTGGCGAACTTAATCCCACTCTCTTTATGTCCCTCTCTCTTAGGCGACAACCAGTTCAGGGGCCATAGCCACCCCCTAAGCAAATTGAGGTAGCTCCATATTAATACAAACAAGCTTCCGGTCAAGCCCTACCCATGTCAGGTAATGTGGCTGCACGGGTTAATTGTTCGGGCGGCCGCTAGGGCTGTACTTTGTTTTGCAAAAACATCTCCACCTCCGACTGCTCCTAGCAGCTCGGGTTTTCACAACTCTCCGAATGCTCCCAGCACTTCGGGTTTTCATAAACTCTCCGAATGCTCCCAGCACTTCGGGTTTTCATAAACACCTCCATTTGCTCCCAGCAACATGGGTTTTGTAAAATACTTTCTCGCCGATCGCTCCCAGCGACTCGGGTTTTTCCTCGGGAAAACATTTTACCAAAAACCAGGCTCCCATCCTATAGTTTTGAGATGAGGGTGTAAGGATATACTACTAGAAAATATAATTTTCTTGATAGCGCCTTCAGTAGAAGGCTTCTCAAGTAAAGATCTATTTTTATAAACCTATTATATACTAGTAGATATCTTTGGCCAAACAATATTTGATAAAATAGATTTGGGAGACAAAGTGCCACAGAAGAAATAAAACATGCATTATTTTATTTTGAAAACAAAACATGCTTTAATGAAATAATGGGATTTAAGTAGGGTATGGTGAGGTGGCTTGCCTTGCTCAGCGAATTGCCCCTGGACTTGCTCTTCTTCGTAGACGGGTTCAGCTCTCACGTACTGCTCCTCCTCTTGCGGTTCTATTGTACCGGAAAAGATTAAACGTAGCTACCGTCACGCTAAGAAACGGGTTGACAACAATCTAAAGTACTTAAGCAAGACAAGCGAGCATTTGACTTCACAAACACCCTCTGGACATAAATCTAAACACTCCTAAGCATAATCAAATAATGACAATCAATTAAAATAAGCCCTCTTAAAAGTGGCAAAGTTGCTGTTTTTGAGTAAACATGCACAAGTCCTAAAATAATGCTCCAAAAATTAAGCCCTTCTACCACAGTACACCTAGTAGTTATATCAAGCCATACAAATTGGGTTTGCTTCAAAATCTATCACCAATTGGAAGCTAAAAATCCTACAAGGGCTACTGGTCCTAAAACTAAAAAGACCACAACTCTAGTTTTATGAATCTCCTGCATGCAAGACCAATTTCTATGGAAAGGTACTGATATAAGCTTCTTGTAGAAAGTGGATTCACCCAAAAAGGACACTCCTAGCTCCTGCTAAAAATAAAACACTAGAAAGGACATACTTCACAAGATTTAATACCAAACAAAATTACTAAACATTTTTGAGCCAACCCACCTCTGCATGTTCAAGCACACATCCTAGTATGCTACAAAATTTACTCTAACTAAATTACCCTAACAGATTTATCAGAATCGAATTAAACTAAACATGCAGGATTAACATAAACTAGAAAATTGGAAAAAGAATCTAATCTAAAAAAAAACGGGATGGGCTGCGCTGGGCCAGATCTGGCTGAGCCCAGCACGGATCTGCGCCGTGGCGACGCGGGCCGGCCCATCACGGCGCGGCGCGCGCCCGCGCGAGAAAACGTTTCGCGGCGAGGCGGATTCAAACGGGGCCGTCGATCCAGAGATCGACGGTTCCCCGGCGTCGTCTCCCGCGCGACACGGCCGTGTTCGCGCCGAGAGAAGGAGAGAAAGCGAGCTCGCCGGGGAGCTCACCTAGGGGCTACGCAGGCGACGGCGGAGGGTTACGGACGGCGGAGGAGGTTGAGGGAGAGACACGGGCGCGGACGGCATCAACGGAGGTGACCGGGATCCATGGCGGCGACGGCGACGCGTTCTTCCGGTCGAGGATGGAGGCGACGTCCACGGCTGCTTCTGGACAAAAAGGAGAAGGGGAATAGTTAGGCCTCGCGGAGGGGAGCTCGCCGGGCCAACAATGGCGAGGAAAGGGGGAGGGAAACGCCGGCAAGGCTGCTCGACGCCGGCGGCGACCTCCGGGTTTTTCGGACGCTCTCGAGCAGCAGCAAGCTCGGGAGTGAGCAGGGCGTCGATGGGGGAGAGAGGAGGTGTGTGTGCGGGTCTGGGGGGGTGGAATGAGGAGCAGAGGGGCACGGGTAGAGTTTTAGGGCAGGGGTGGTCTTCACGGGCGCGTCCCGACCAGGGGGTGCAAGGAGAGCTAGCAGTGGTCAGCTTGGGCGGTGGGGAGTGGGGCAGGGATGAGGTGGCGGTGTGTGACGTGCTCCGGCCAATGGTGGAGAGGGGGGTGAGCTCGGGTTGGGCAGGGAAGAAAAGAGAGGGGAGAGGAGTGGTGGAGAGGGAGATGGCTGGCTGCCAAGTGGGTCCGGGGTGGGGTGCTGCTTTTGCTCTCTGTTTTCCAGCTGAGGGAGAGCTAATGGGGAGGGGAGGTGATTAGGGTTAGAGATAGTTTTTAGGACTTTTAGGTTTAACACTAATAGTCGTACTCATTTTTAATAAAAGAAACTACTAAACCAACACAAGGACTAAACATGTCCAAGTGTGGGTTGACTCAAAAAGGGTGTTGCTAAAGTTTTGCTGGCTAGAAAGAGTGAGGAAAGAAATTTTAAAAAAATCAAGCAAAAAGAGAGAAATGACCAAAAAGGTCACTGATCTGATTAGGTCCAAAAACCTAGATGGTTTAGTGCTAAAACAAACCTCCACAAACTCAAACAGTGCACCAACTAATAGGGTGATAACCAGAGAACAAAGTGGTCGTGTTGCATGTCAAAAAGCACACATGGTTTGCTTAAATCCAGAGATCTAAAATGGCTAAGTTTTAATAAACATGAAGATCAAGAATCTCTAATTTTAAAACTAGAGAAATTTTTGAAAAGACACCAAAAAGGGGTTCACACAACACTAGAGGTTTAAGAATCAAAATAAGACCAAGCAAGCAAAAAGGTAGAGTGAAAAAAAAGAAAAGAAGCAAAAGTTTTGCTAGTTTGGAAAATGCTAGACTAACACCACAATTAAGAGTCTAGGGAAAATTGGGGTGTTACAGAGAATCTCGTCCTCGAGATTCCGGAGTTGAAGAGGAAAGGAAACCAGGGAATTCACGCTCCAAGTAATCTTCACGCTCCTAGGTGGCTTCTTCCTCCGAGTGATTGCTCCACTGAACCTTCAAGAATCTGATCTTGCGTCTACGGGTCAGACGGATATCTTCCTCAAGCACACGGAGTGGCCTTTCTCGATAAGTGAGGTCGTGGTTGAGGTCTATAGTGTGGTGGTCCACCTCCTGATATGAGTGAGTAGCGCCGGGGATTTGCAGACACTTCCGGAGTAAGGATACGTGGAAAACGTCATGAAACTCGGACAGGTGAGAGGGTAGTTCCAACTTGTAAGATACCTCCCCGCTTCGGCAGAGAACCTTGAAAGGACCGATGTAGCGGGGTGCAAGCTTTCCCCGGACGTGAAAACGTTGCATCCCTTTGAGTGGAGTAACACGCAGGTACACCATGTCGCCGGTCTTGAAACATAAGTCCCGCCTCTTGGAGTCGGCGTAACTTTTCTGCCTGGACTGGGCGGCCTTAAGGCGGTCGCGGATCAGTTGAACTGTTCTTCTGCTTCTCGTAGGGCATCGACTCCGAAAACTTGACTGTCCCCAGTCTGTGACCAGTTCAGGGGAGTACGGCATTTACGTCCGTACAGAGCTTCGAATGGGGCCATTTTCAAACTGGCCTGGTAACTATTATTGTAGGAGAATTCAGCAAACGGCAGGCAATCCTCCCACTTGGCTCCATAAGCTAACACACAGGCTCTAAGCATATCCTCAAGGATTTGATTGACTCTCTCCGTCTGTCCTCCCGTCTGGGGGTGATAAGCGGTGCTGAAAAAGAGCTTGGTTCCTAACTCTTCATGAAGCTTGGTCCAGAAACGAGAGGTGAATTGGGTTCCTCTATCGGATACGATCGTCTTGGGTATCCCATGGAGACTGACGATACGGGACATGTATAAATCGGCTAACTGGTCCGATCGGTATCTGGTGGTAACTGGAAGGAAATGTGCAACCTTGGTGAGTCGGTCCACAATGACCCAAATGGCATCGTGTCCTCGGTTGGACCGGGGTAACCCCGTGATAAAGTCCATACCAACTTCATCCCACTTCCATTCGGGTATCTTGAGAGGTTGGAGTAATCCGGCGGGTCGTTGATGTTCGGCCTTGACTCTCTGACAGATGTCACAGTTCTGAACGAAGAATGCAATCTCTCGCTTCATGCCGTGCCACCAAAATTTCTCCTTGAGGTCCTGGTACATCTTGGTTCCACCGGGGTGAATGGAGTACAAAGTCTCGTGGGCTTCCTTCATAATCAGTTGTTTCAAGTCGTGATCAGACGGTACGCAGATGCGGCCTTCATACCAGAGAATGCCCTCGGGGTCAATGGTGAACCCGGGGACCTCTTCCTTCGCCATTCTAAGCTTGATGCCTTCGATACTCTTGTGACCCTTCTGTGCTTTCTTGATCTGATCCCAAAGTGTTGGCTGCAACATGAGTTGATCCACCGCTCCATAACTAACCACTTCAATTCCCATCTTGTCCAGCTCTTCCCAGAGGGCTGGTTGCCGGGTCTTGATCATGGTGTTGAAAGAGCATGGCTGTCGACTAAGGGCATCGGCTACGACGTTGGCTTTTCCAGGGTGGTAATGGATGTCTAGGTCATAATCTTTTATGAGCTCTATCCATCTACGCTGCCTCATGTTCAACTCCCGTTGGGTGAAGATATACTTCAGGCTCTTGTGGTCAGTGTAGATGTCACAACGATTGCCCATCAGAAAATGGCGCCAGGCTTTGAGTGCGTGAACCACGGCAGCAAGTTCAAGGTCATGTGTGGGGTAATTCTGCTCGTGCTTGCGGAGCTGTCGCGAGGAATAGGAGATTACCTTGCCCTCTTGCATGAGGACACAACCTAGTCCAAGCTTGGAAGCGTCGCAATATACGACAAAATCCTTGGTCACATCAGGCATAGTCAGGATGGGTGCGGTGGTTAATCTCTTCTTTAGTTCTTGAAAACTCTCCTCACATTTGTCAGTCCACTCAAACTTCTTGTCCTTCTTCAGTAACTGGGTGAGGGGTTTGGCAATACTTGAGAATCCCTCGACAAACTTGCGGTAATACCCAGCCATTCCGAGGATAGATCTCACTTCGGTTGGTTGGTGGGGGTCGGGAACTCAACTATAGCCTTGATATGAGAGGGGTCAACGGCAATCCTCCGGCCGTGATAACATGCCCAAGGAATGCCACTTCCTTCAGCCAAAATTGACATTTGCTGAACTTGGCATAAGCTGGTGTTCACGTAGGGTGCCTAAAACCAACCTCAGGTGTTCTTCATGCTCTTCTTCGGACTTGGAGTAAATCAGGATGTCATCAATGAAAACCACTACGAATTTGTCCAGATATTCCATGAACACCTTATTCATGAGATTCATGAAGTAAGCCGGGGCATTGGTTAGGCCAAAGGTCATTACGGTCGACTCAAACAACCCATAACGAGTGGTGAAGGCTGTCTTCGGGATGTCGGTCTCCCTTACTTTCAGCTGGTGATAACCGGTGCGGAGATCGATCTTAGAAAAGACTCGAGCTCCATTGAGTTGATCAAACAGGTCCTCAATCTTGGGCAGGGGGTATTTGTTCTTGATGGTCACGTCGTTCAGTTTCCGGTAGTCCACACACAAGCGAGTGGTACCGTCTCTTTTATCCACGAAGATCACTGGAGATCCCCATGGGAGGCACTGGGGCGAATCAGTCCTTTCCTAAGCATATCATCCAACTGCTTCTTCAATTCCTCTAACTCTTGGGGATTCATCCGGTAAGGCTTCTGAGCTATGGGTCCAGTTCCAGGACTAACTCAATGATGAACTCGATATCCCGATCAGGCGGCATACCGGGTAACTCTTCGGGAAACACATCAGGATACTCACAAACTATTGGCACCTCCTCCAGGGCAGGCTTAGCTATACTCTTGTGACAATGCCCTAACAAGGAGTGCATCGAAGATGTGTGCACAACCTCAACTCCTTCCGGACTGGTGAGGGAGATAGTTTTTGTGTTGCAATCTATAACTCCACGTTTATTGCCATCCAGTCCATTCCCAAAACCACTCTATACCTTGTTTTCCCAAAACCACAAGGTCAGCATGGAATCGGGCTCCCTGGATTTCTACGGGCACCTCTTTGCACGAAAGGCTAGTCTTAGTGGTGGCTCCCGGAATTTGACTAACATAGGTCGGCGCATCAACGTTGGAACCATCCCACTTTTCTCAACAAACGGTTCGGTAACAAACGAATGGGATGCTCCGGAATCAAACAAAACTGCAGCAGGTACGGAGTTGACAGGGAACGTACCCATCACGAGATCAGGTGCCTCCTGGGCTTCTTCAGCGCTGATGTGGTTCAGGTGTCCTCTTGTCACGGTTCCAGGCTTCCTTGGGTAAGGGGCCTTGCCTCCAGGGGGTCGGACTGATCCCTGGTTCATCTTGGTCGCATTGGGGCGATTATCAACAGGTTGCTTGGTGGGGCAGTCCCTTGAGAAATGCCCAGGCTGTCCACAGGCAAAGCATCCTCCGGTGGGTCTTGGTGCTGGCGGCCGAGTGAAATTGAGACCAGGATTGTAGCCGCCCCTGGGCGAGGGACAGGTGGGCGAGTGGGGTAACTCGGACGGGGTGCATATGACGAGGGTCTTGGTGGCTGATACGCAGGTCGTAGCGGCTGATAAGCAGGCCTAGGTGAAGGGGTGAGGCGCAGGCGCTGGTTGTTGTTGTTGTTGTTGCTGTTGCTGCCACTGCTACTGCCTTGCTGCATCATCTGGCGGCGCTTGCGGTTGTCATAGGAAGCTTTACGCTTGTGCTCCATCATGATGGCGCGTCAGCCAAAGATTCCAGATCATTGAATGGCATCACCACCAGGATACACTGCATTTCATCATGCAGTCCGTTCAGGAACCTTTCCTTCCTTTTGTCCTCCGTGTCCACGTCGGCAGGTGCATACCTTGCCAAGGTGGTGAATTCCTCCAGATACTCACCCACTGACATACCACCTTGCTTTAGGCGCAGAAACTTCTCTCGCATAATGCTGACTTGACCTGATGGCACGTACCGCTTCTGAAACTTGGTCTTGAAAGCTCCCAGGTCACAACTTCACCTTGAGGCAGCAGTGCCTTAACTGACTCCCACCATGCTCGGGCGGCACCTGAGAGGTAGTGAGTAGCATAGACCACCTTCTCATTGTCGCCAACATGGGCGACCTCTAGATTGTTCTCGATCGAGCGGATCCAGTCATCCGCGTCAAGTGGGTTCACCCTCTGAGAGAACACCGGGGGATTAGTGTTCTGGAAGTCTCGCAGCTTGGAACGGCCTTCCTCATTGCCATTGCCATTGCCGCCATTGCCACCGTTAGGATTGACGGCAATCTGGGCCAGGTGCTGCAGTGTGGCGAGGTTCGCTGTCCTCTCGGCGCGAGCGGCCTCACGGTCCTCCATGAAGAGGCGCATCAGCTGGGCCATAGTGGGCTCGGGTGGTGGGGGTGGATCTCTCGCCATACTGAAGTTTAGAAAACGGCAGAATTAAATCTCCAAACAAATAATAAATAAAACAATTGAGGTAGGAAGAAAACATGCCAACCATGCAAACAGGAACATCATACAAATGCAGCAAGCACACATGTCACAAATGGGATAACTAGCTCGATAATAAGGTCTCGATACGACTCACAAGAGTTCGCGAACACCAAGTCTAACCCAACAACCGCCTTACACACATCAAGGCTACCACACTCAAGCGAAAGCATACCAGCGAAACAGCACACACAACACTTATAGTACCAAAAGGGGCACTCCACAATCGTGTTAGTCGGATAATCTAACCAAGGGTCATATCCTAATTGTCCTATTGGTCTTGGTCAATCTTACTTGTTGAAGTCTTCATTTCCTCGGCTTGTGCTCCTGCTGGAAATCTTGAGGCTGTCGAAATGACAACTGGGGTACCATTGTTGGGGTTGAAGTCTTGACGGTGAGACTGTTTCGGCAAGCAAGGGTTGCTCTGTAGCTTGTTTCTTCAATTATTGACCACCTTGGCGTCGTAGGTTGAAGTCTTCAGACTGAACTTGGGCTTCTCGGTACTAGCTACATAGGTCTCATTTGGGTTCATCGTCCAGGCGAGACAAGTTTGAATGGGGACAAGATAGTAGGAAAAAAATCTTTTGACATACTTTAAATTGGAGAGACAAGGTCAAGATATTTTTGAGAAAAAAGAGTAGAGTGGAAACAATTAAAGCAAGTATAATTATTTAAAGTAGTTTTCAAATAGAGGGGAGAGGATACAGCAATATATTCTGCAAAATTTTAGACACCTCTCCAAAGTCTTTAACGGAAAACCTTCTTACGCGACTTCGACGCCAAACCTAACTAAGGTCTCCTAAGGTCAACGATGGCTCTGATACCAAGTCTGTAAGGACCCCTCAGACCACCGGTCCGAGATGTCCACGTTATGCAAAATAGATCACGATCCCAATGATCAGTGCATCGCAATCACATAACCAACATGGTATCAAGAGTTACATCATTCAAGTCGTACGAATAAAAGTCTTACAACACGAAATAGTCACATGACCAAGTCTGCAAATCATCGTCGCGCAGGACGGAATTAACTAAGATACAGCGGAAGCTCGTGGCTAGCGTCGGCCCTCGTCTCCAACGGACGCGATCCCACGGGTGCAGTTGACCGGTGACAGCTAAGTGGCGTAGTCGTCGACATATTCCTCCTCCTCGGCGTAGGCCTCCTCGTAGAAATCTGGATGTTTGAATATCCAGGGACACAGCCATAAGTACAATGACGTACTCGCAAGACCACCTCAAGGCTTATGTTTTCATGGCAATGCAATAAATTGTTTTCGAAAACTGGGATAGCTGCTATATATAACTATAGGGCTTAATTTTCGCAAAAACCATGCTGCAAGACATAGAGAATACGACATCCCTATATCTTTGTTGAAAAAGGCATTGGAGATATAATTCTCCTTGTTCTAGAAATGGCAGAAACCATTTCCACGTTTGGAAAAAAAACACTTTTGTAAAACTTTATCAAACACTAGGATAGGGATGCCCCTTTTCTCTTTTCCGGGTTCCGACTGGTTGACTCCCCGAGACCAACCATCTTCCCCCAAGTTCCGTACCTCCCAGGTACCTCCCTGATGTCTCCTTTCTTCTTTTGCCGAAAACAGTTTCTTTTTAAAACATAAAATGCCCATACGCCTAGATCGGGGGCCTTTCCAACCGTCCATGACCGCGAACACGGCTATTCGAATAGTTTTACACTCTGCAGAGGGGTGCACTTTCACCACATCAAATAGGTCACCGCCGCGGATCATCCCACGGATTGCTAGACGACAATACGTCAAACGTCGGGACACTAATCAAGACTTTTCACTATGTCAATACTAATACAGAGATACCTCTTCAACTAGGTTGATTCCCCCCGGCACCGTTGAACCCATCCCATGGTGTCCGACCGCCATGACAGGGGACCTAATCGGTGCAACTGGTGGCGAACTTAATCCCACTCTCTTTATGTCCCTCTCTCTTAGGCGACAACCAGTTCAGGGGCCATAGCCACCCCCTAAGCAAATTGAGGTAGCTCCATATTAATACAAACAAGCTTCCGGTCAAGCCCTACCCATGTCAGGTAATGTGGCTGCACGGGTTAATTGTTCGGGCGGCCGCTAGGGCTGTACTTTGTTTTGCAAAAACATCTCGGGTTTTCACAACTCTCCGAATGCTCCCAGCACTTCGGGTTTTCATAAACTCTCCGAATGCTCCCAGCACTTCGGGTTTTCATAAACACCTCCATTTGCTCCCAGCAACATGGGTTTTGTAAAATACTTTCTCGCTGATCGCTCCCAGCGACTCGGGTTTTTCCTCGGGAAAACATTTTACCAAAAACCAGGCTCCCATCCTATAGTTTTGAGATGAGGGTGTAAGGATATACTACTAGAAAATATAATTTTCTTGATAGCGCCTTCAGTAGAAGGCTTCTCAAGTAAAGATCTATTTTTATAAACCTATTATATACTAGTAGATATCTTTGGCCAAACAATATTTGATAAAATAGTTTTGGGTGACAAAGTGCCACAGAAGAAATAAAACATGCATTATTTTATTTTGAAAACAAAACGTGCTTTAATGAAATAATGGGATTTAAGTAGGGTATGGTGAGGTGGCTTGCCTTGCTCAGCGAATTGCCCCTGGACTTGCTCTTCTTCGTAGACGGGTTCAGCTCTCACGTACTGCTCCTCCTCTTGCGGTTCTATTGTACCGGAAAAGATTAAACGTAGCTACCGTCACGCTAAGAAACGGGTTGACAACAATCTAAAGTACTTAAGCAAGACAAGCGAGCATTTCACTTCACAAACACCCTCTGGACATAAATCTAAACACTCCTAAGCATAATCAAATAATGACAATCAATTAAAATAAGCCCTCTTAAAAGTGGCAAAGTTGCTGTTTTTGAGTAAACATGCACAAGTCCTAAAATAATGCTCCAAAAATTAAACCCTTCTACCACAGTACACCTAGTAGTTATATCAAGCCATAGAAATTGGGTTTGCTTCAAAATCTATCACCAATTGGAAGCTAAAAATCCTACAAGGGCTACTGGTCCTAAAACTAAAAAGACCACAACTCTAGTTTTATGAATCTCCTGCATGCAAGACCAATTTCTATGGAAAGGTACTGATATAAGCTTCTTGTAGAAAGTGGATTCACCCAAAAAGGACACTCCTAGCTCCTGCTAAAAATAAAACACTAGAAGGGACATACTTCACAAGATTTAATACCAAACAAAATTACTAAACATTTTTGAGCCAACCCACCTCTGCATGTTCAAGCACACATCCTAGTATGCTACAAAATTTACTCTAACTAAATTACCCTAACAGATTTATCAGAATCGAATTAAACTAAACATGCAGGATTAACAGAAACTAGAAAATTGGAAAAAGAATCTAATCTAAAAAAAAACGGGATGGGCTGCGCTGGGCCAGATCTGGCTGAGCCCAGCACGGATCTGCGCCGTGGCGACGCGGGCCGGCCCATCACGGCGCGGCGCGCGCGCCCGCGCGAGAAAACGTTTCGCGGCGAGGCGGATTCAAACGGGGCCGTCGATCCAGAGATCGACGGTTCCCCGGCGTCGTCTCCCGCGCGACACGGCCGTGTTCGCGCCGAGAGAAGGAGAGAAGGCGAGCTCGCCGGGGAGCTCACCTAGGGGCTACGCAGGCGACGGCGGAGGGTTGCGGACGGCGGAGGAGGTTGAGGGAGAGACACGGGCGCGGACGGCATCAACGGAGGTGACCGGGATCCATGGCGGCGACGGCGACGCGTTCTTCCGGTCGAGGATGGAGGCGACGTCCACGGCTGCTTCTGGACAAAAAGGAGAAGGGGAATAGTTAGGCCTCGCGGAGGGGAGCTCGCCGGGCCAACAATGGCGAGGAAAGGGGGAGGGAAACGCCGGCAAGGCTGCTCGACGCCGGCGGCGACCTTCGGGTTTTCCGGACGCTCTCGAGCAGCAGCAAGCTCGGGAGCGAGCAGGGCGTCGATGGGGGAGAGAGGAGGTGTGTGTGCGGGTCTGGGGGGGGGTGGAATGAGGAGCAGAGGGGCACGGGTAGAGTTTTAGGGCAGGGGTGGTCTTCACGGGCACGTCCCGACCAGGGGGTGCAAGGAGAGCTAGCAGTGGTTAGCTTGGGCGGTGGGGAGTGGGGCAGGGATGAGGTGGCGGGGTGTGACGTGCTCCGTCCAATGGTGGAGAGGGGGGTGAGCTCGGGTTGGGCAGGGAAGAAAAGAGAGGGGAGAGGAGTGGTGGAGAGGGAGATGGCTGGCTGCCAAGTGGGTCCGGGGTGGGGTGCTGGTTTTGCTCTCTGTTTTCCAGCTGAGGGAGAGCTAATGGGGAGGGGAGGTGATTAGGGTTAGAGATAGTTTTTAGGACTTTTAGGTTTAACACTAATAGTCGTACTCATTTTTAATAAAAGAAACTACTAAACCAACACAAGGACTAAACATGTCCAAGTGTGGGTTGACTCAAAAAGGGTGTTGCTAAAGTTTTGCTGGCTAGAAAGAGTGAGGAAAGAAAATTTAAAAAAATCAAGCAAAAAGAGAGAAATGACCAAAAAGGTCACTGATCTGATTAGGTCCAAAAACCTAGATGGTTTAGTGCTAAAACAAACCTCCACAAACTCAAACAGTGCACCAACTAATAGGGTGATAACCAGAGAACAAAGTGGTCGTGTTGCATGTCAAAAAGCACACATGGTTTGCTTAAATCCAGAGATCTAAAATGGCTAAGTTTTAATAAACATGAAGATCAAGAATCTCTAATTTTAAAACTAGAGAAATTTTTGAAAAGACACCAAAAAGGGGTTCACACAACACTAGAGGTTTAAGAATCAAAATAAGACCAAGCAAGCAAAAAGGTAGAGTGAAAAAAAAGAAAAGAAGCAAAAGTTTTGCTAGTTTGGAAAATGCTAGACTAACACCACAATTAAGAGTCTAGGGAAAATTGGGGTGTTACAGTTTTCTTTTTTTTTCTTTCTTTTGGCTTCAGAAATTGTTTCATGAATTTGAAAATGAACATTTTGTGTACTCTGAACCATTTTAGAAGGCCATCCATCCGAAGCAGATGAGGGCCGTTTCCACCATAGAGCCCAGGCCGTGGCCCCAGGGACAACGACGAGGAACTACCGAGCGAGCAGTATCCGACGTAGGCCATGGCAGCAGCGACGTCGCTGCAGCTGTTCCCGCTCCTGGCCGGAGCCAACTCGGCAGTACAAGCTACGCGGCGGCGATATTCGCGCCGGCGCACGCCGTGTCGCCGTCGGGCGGGTCCTGCTGGCCGTGTGTACTATGTGGGCCGCGCCGCACGAGGGGATCCGGTCCGTGGGGCAGGCGGGGGCGTTGGGCTCGGCTTTGCGCAGATGCGGTGCCTCCCGGGGATGCTCCGCCAGCCAGCTCAAGCACGCCGACGCCGTCTGGATCTGGTCGTGACGCGCACGCCTCTCGGCCTCGACGGCGATCGTGATGCACGCACGTACATACGGAGCTATCAGGCCATGGACACGCAGAATCATGGAATAATTGCAGCGCTGGACCGATACCGGCTCAAATGGGGGCTGCTCTACTCGCCGTCGATAAAGACGGTGGTACTCGTATTCTGTCAAGCCATATGCTTCACTTTGTGTGCCCCCAATCTAACTAGCTAGGCGAATCCATTCGCCACTGTGCCGTCGGCCGCCGGCCGCCGGTGAACTTTAGTGCACATCACGGTGCCCATGCAAGTGTCTTTAAAAGGTTCATGATACATGTCCCAATTCTCTTTAGGAATATTAATATGAGAAGCAAAGGTTTTACAGCAATTAACAATAATTTGAGAATCAAGACCAAATTTAGCACTAAGCTCATGAAAACTAGTAGTTTCAGCAAAAGACTTAATGCTATCATATTCATGGTTTATACCTGATTCTTTACCTTTGTCGATCTCCCAATCTTCAGTATTGCGTTGAATTTTTTCAAGAAGATCCCATTTAGCTTCAACCTTCTTACTTGTGAAAGAACCACCTGAAGAAGAATCTAGATAATCCTTATGATGACCTGAAAGCCTTGCATAAAAATTAGAAATAATTATTTCCTCAGAAAGCTCATGGTTAGGACATTTGAGTATTAATGTTTTCAGTCTTCCCCAAGCTTGAGCAATGCTTTCTACATCATGAGGATAAAAATTAAAAATGTAACTCCTATCTCGATGCACTTCATGAAGAGGATAAAATTTAGAGCAAAAGAGAGATTCAACCTGTTTCGAATTCGAAGGCGATCATCCAACAGCCTATACCACTCCTTTGCTTTGTCCTTAAGTGAAAATGGAAATACTTTTGTCATGACATCTTCTCTTGATAAACCTGCAACTTTAAACAACTCACAAAGTTCTGTAAGTTTCAACAAGTGATCATTCGGACGAACTGTTCCATCCCCTGAATAAGGTTCTTCCATAACCATTTCAACAAGTTCCATAGGTATTTCAAAAGCAGTACTTTCAGTAGGTGGATATAGAATATTACAAGCATCATTTGAATTATCACATATGGGAGACAAAGCATTATCAAGGCAAGTTTTATTCTCCAAAGCTGGGAACTAAAAAGATCATTTTCATATAAACTAGCTTCCCCAAGCTTAGACTTTTCCATAGCATTTGGAATAATGGTGTTCAAAGCATTCATGTTAACAACATTGTTATCACTATTATGCAAACAAACTCCCATTGCCTTTTTTATTTTCTCTTCAAAAGCATCATGTCCTAATTCGATATAAAGTTCATAAAGATCTCTAATTTTTTTGTTGTTTTCCATTAAGCCTAACTAGTAAAATAAAAACAAGAAACAAAAAGATATAACTGCAGGACCTAAAGGAGATACCTTCAAGCACTTACCTCCCCGGCAACGGCGCCAGAAAATAGCTTGATGTCTACGCACGCTTCTATTCTTGTAGACAGTGTTGGGCCTCCAAGTGCAGAGGTTTGTAGAACAGCAGCAAGTTTCCCTTAAGTGGATCACCCAAGATTTATCGAACCCAAGGAGGTATAGGTCAAAGATATCCCTCTCAAGCAACCCTGCAATTAAGATACAATAAGTCTCTTGTGTCCCCAACACACCTAATACACTTGTCAGATGTATAGGTGCACTAGTTCGGCGAAGAGATAGTGAAATACAAGTAATATGGATGATTATAAGTGGTAATTGCAATCTGAAATAAAAATGGCAGCAAGCAAACTTGAGCCAAAATGAGAGCAAACGGTGTTTCAATGCTTGGAAATAAGGCCTAGTGATTATACTTTCACTAGTGGACACTCTCAACAATAATAATATAATTGAATACATAGATATTTCCTCTTCACTATGCTACTCTGAACTATTCTCCTGTTTGATAAAGAATACCAATTCATTGTGTAGGGCTACAAAAGCACACCTTAAAGTTGCATTCCACATCTAGGGAACCCCAATGTCACTAAGAGCATCCCAAAATAGTACTAGACAAACATCACAATTTCATAGAGACATCCAACACAAAGAACAACTCATGGTAAGTATAAATGTAAACTATAGCCAAAGGGTCACACACGGTGTGCACACTCTCACCTTCACACCGTGGGACAAAGGTAACCCAGAATTCACATTAATAAAACCACTCAAGTAGCATAACTCATAAGATAACAAAGAGTAACATCCATGGATCCAACTAGATTACAAAGCTCATGATCACATAAAGATCACATCATGGGAGAGAGAGATGAACCACATAGCTACCATAGATCCCTCAGCCTCGAGGGAGAACTACTCCCCCCTCATCATAGGAGGCAGCAACGGCGATGAAGATGGCGGTGGTGTTGATGGAGACTCCAGAGGAGGGACGGAGAAGCCTTCCGGAGGTGATTCCGGTGGCGGTTCCCCCCTCCAATCTTCTCCGGCGGCAGCCTTCTGTCTCCTGTTTCGTGGTTTTGTGTTTCTCCGCCGCCTCTTCGCGAAACTCCTCGGGGGACTATTTTTATAGACCTTTTTAGGTCAACACGAAGTCGGAGGAGCAAAGATCAACGGCAACGGAGCCTCGAGGCCCAAAATAGGTAGGCCCACGAGGCCAAGATTTTAGGCCGCGTGGGGCCCTCTCATTTCCAGCTGGTTGGGCTTCTGGCCTTCACTTTGAGCCCATTGCGTTCGTCTCGAAAATTCTGAACCGTGCTCTTTGGCCTTGCCCTTTTTGGAGTTCCGAAGCTCCCGGAAAGTCTGAAACACTAAAAAAGACGTTTTCTGGAAAACAGGGTTAATTCCAAATAAATGGGAAAATTATGAAATATTATCAAAAATCATTATAAAACATTGATATAACCCTTATATGATGCAAATATGATTGGAATAGAAGTAAAATAATGCAAAGTTCATGTATGCATTTTACATGCATCAAATGGTTCCAAATAAAAAATGGTTCCAAATTAGAAATGGTTCCAAATTTGAAAATTGTTCCATTTCGAAAATGGTTCCAAATTTAAAATGGTTCCAAATTAAAAATGGTTCCATTTTGAAAATGGTTCTAAATTAAAAATGGTTCCATTTTAAAAATGGTTTCAAATTAAAAAAAGGTTCCAAATTTGAAAATTGTTCAGTTTTGAAAATGGTTCCATTTTGAAAATGGTTCCAATTTAAAAAATGGTTCCAATTTTCAAAATGGTTCCAAATTTAAAATTGTTCCAACTTAAAAATGGTGCCGAATTTAAAATTGTTCCAAATTAAAAATAGTTCCAAATTTGAAAATTGTTCATTTTTTAAAATGGTTCCATTTTGATAATGGTTCCAACTTTAAAATGGTTCGAAATTTAAAAATGGTTCCGAAGTTAAAATGATTCCATTTTGAAAATGGTTCCAAATTTAAAAATGTTTCCAAATGCGAAAATTGTTAATTTTTGAAAATGGTTCCAAATTTAAAAATGGTTCCAAATTTAAAATGTTTCCAAATTTGAAAATGGTTCCGAATTTAAAAATGGCTTCAATTTTTTAATATGGTTCAGATTTTGAAAATATTCAGAATAAAAATAATTTTTCACGAATTTTTAAAAAAAAATCATTTTTGAAAATGGTTCCATTTTGGTTCCAAATTAAAAAAATGTTCATTTTTAAAAATGGCTCCATTTTAAAATGTTCCAAATTTAAAAATGGTTCCATTTTTAAAATGGGTTCAAATTTAAAAATGGTTCCGAATTAAATATGGTTCCAAATTTGAAAATTGTTCATTTCTAAAAATGAAAAACGGGAATTGAAACGAAAATAGTCCCCAACAAGAAGAGGCTAAATGCATACATACGTACAGGATCTATTCATATCTCTGTTGAAACGAAAAAGTTATAACATGAAAGTTGTGGAAAACGGTGAGTTTCATATACCCGTGATAGGAATTTTCAAACCGTCGACTGAGTGTGACAAATTTAACCAAATTCAACTAAAAATATTGAAAACTTCCGTCCAAAATTAAGAAGCTACATTCCATGAAACTCGAAACCGATCACGGGAATGGAACCTAATCGTGAACGCACACATATTTCGTGTATAAATTATTTTGAAATGAAATATTTTTGTGTGAGATGGAGTATGTGTTAGACTGTGTACACATAGCCAGTACACCCGAAGGCACGACCATGCAGGTCAGAAAAAATTACACGACCATGCGAAGCGAGAGTGCATGTTTCCGGCTCAGAATGACAGTCTCCATGTAATTTCGAGCAAGTTCCATAAGAATTGTACCAAGCAGTCAGAACAAGTAATTTACAAGCTATTCCTTGAAATGAGCGCGCGAAATGAACTTAGCGGGAAAAGAGCTGGACAGTAAAACGACCGCGCGAATCAAATGGGCCGGCCCACGATGGGACTACGTAGGCGGCGCGACTTCTATGCGGCGCTAAGGAGCGCCGCACGGGAATCAGCAATATATATGGGAGCCTCTATACAACGCTCTAAGGCCAGCTTGGTGCGGGAACGCCTGAAGAACTGCCCCGCGTGGGCCGGCCCATGTAAGCTTGCTTGCGAGGTTCGGTTTTCTTTTTTTTTTTTTCTTTTGGCTTCGGAAATTGTTTCATGAATTTGAAAATGAACATTTTGTGTACTCTGAACCATTTTAGAAGGCCATCCATCCGAAGCAGATGAGGGCCGTTTCCACCATAGAGCCCAGGCCGTGGCCCCAGGGACAACGACGAGGTACTACCGAGCGAGCAGTATCCGACGTAGGCCATGGCAGCAGCGACGTCGCTGCAGCTGTTCCCGCTCCTGGCCGGAGCCAACTCGGCAGTACAAGCTACGCGGCGGCGATATTCGCGCCGGCGCACGCCGTGTCGCCGTCGGGCGGGTCCTGCTGGCCGTGTGTACTATGTGGGCCGCGCCGCACGAGGGGATCCGGTCCGTGGGGCAGGCGGGGGCGTTGGGCTCGGCTTTGCGCAGATGCGGTGCCTCCCGGGGATGCTCCGCCAGCCAGCTCAAGCACGCCGACGCCGTCTGGATCTGGTCGTGACGCGCACGCCTCTCGGCCTCGACGGCGATCGTGATGCACGCACGTACATACGGAGCTATCAGGCCATGGACACGCAGAATCACGGAATAATTGCAGCGCTGGACCGATACCGGCTCAAATGGGGGCTGCTCTACTCGCCGTCGATAAAGACGGTGGTACTCGTATTCTGTCAAGCCATATGCTTCACTTTGTGTGCCCCCAATCTAACTAGCTAGGCGAATCCATTCGCCACTGTGCCGTCGGCCGCCGGCCGCCGGTGAACTTTAGTGCACATCACGGTGCCCATGCAAAATGCGCTGTATTCCTGAGTCGGATGGCGACGCCGAAAAAAGACATCCCCAAAACAAGATACTACCAGTCCGCTACAAGCCTAGCCAGTCTACAACCACTGCACCCAGATGCTGCATTTCGAAAGCCGTAGTGCAGCTTGGCTGCCCATCCTGTCGACAGAGACTTCGCCCCCTGCCCCGGATTCATGCGACCTCCAAAGCGGCCGAGCGTCTCCGTCGCCGTCGCCGTTCCCACCTTCTCAGTTCTCACCATACGCACTTCACCTCAGCGCGACGTAGGCCGAACGACGAACCGACAGCGGCGCATCGTGGTGGATAGCATTTAGCTGACCGGCGGACCCGAACTCGGCCCTTGACACCTCTTTCAACGGCCGAATGATGGGCGCTTCGCGTACGGCCGCTCCAAGTGGGGTGCTGAGCTATCGGCTTGCTACTGCGAGGACCTTTGGGAGACATGGCATTTGAGCGGAAAATGCAACTCTACAACTAGTTGGATCTCCCCAACTTATCTGAGATGTCCAAATGTCCAAATGCTTCATGATCCGTGCACAAATTATTAAAGAATTTTCAAATATCATTGCCTTATCAATAATTTCTGAATTTCTGTAATTTATTGTTGGATTCATGTGATAAATTTTTGGACAAGAATTAACATAGACCATTAAAACCACGTATTAATATGCTTTTTGTTCTGTCAATACATCAATCAGTAAGAATAATATCATTCGTTGGATACATCAACGTTCATGATAAAAAGGGAGATCCAACTAGTTGTGAAATCTCTGCCTTGCATTTGAGCATCTCAAACTCATGCAGGGGCGTGTGCACGCGGTCCACACTGCATAGAGCCAAGTTATTAAATGGTCTCACTCAGAGGCGTAGCCAGGAATTGTTGAAGCCCCGGTCCTCAGCCTTCTTTGAATCATAGGATCCCAAAATGAAGGAATATCAATAGGAATAGGAATAGGGTAGGATTGCAACCGCGAAACTACAGGATTGACCAGTACAGGAATATTTCCTAAGTGATCGTTTGAAACAAAGGAAAGGAATGATGGAGGCTTTTTAACATACTTGCTTAATCAACTTGATTAGATTATATAATAAAAGCAAGGGTAGTGGCGTTGGGTGGCTGTGCTTGCAGCGTAGCTTAATTTGCCTCGTTCCTTGCAAAGGAATGCAAAAAAGAGGTCTGACTAGATTTTTATTTTCCTGTGCATCTCACAGGAATCGGATTCCAAAGGGATTTTTCCTTCAAAATTCCTTTGCTGCATTCCTATGATTCAAACGCATCTACAGTGCAAATTCCTATAGGAAAGGGAATCCTCCATTTTTCCTACAAAGTTCCCGTGAATCAAAGGAGGCCAGGGCTCAATTTTTTTCACAAAACGACTCCAGTTTTAAAGCATAGCAAGATGGAATCTCAGTTGCATAAATAATACGAAGTTAAACACAATATTTACGGATTGCAACTAATGTGCAAAGCAATGTATATAATGAGCATACAGATTTTCATCCAAGATCAATCTTTGTTATCTTTCTTCCTGTAAAATATAAACCAAAATAAAATTTACTAAGAGGACTCAAGGCAGAGGGCATAGCAGCTAAAAGGAAATGTAAAGTTCTAAGCAATGTAAATGAGAGGAAATCAACAAATGGGGGGAACATCTGGGAATACCTAGCCTCATATTTGCCTAGCCTGATGCGGGGGCGCGGGGGCGCGGGGTTGCAGAGAGGCGGGGACACTAGGGGAGGCGGGAGGTGAGAGGAGGCCGAACGGGTGGCGAGGAGGGAGGCGAGCGGAGTCCGGAGGTCGCCGAACGGGCCGCGACGGCCGGCGCCGGCCGTCAAGGAGGGAGGCGAGCGGAGGCCGAAGGTCGCCGACCGGGCGGCGACGGCCGGCGGAGGCGATCGGAGGCCGGAGGTCGCAGAACGGGCGGCGACGGCCGGTGGCGGCCGGTGAGGAGGGAGGGTCGCTGGATGAGACGGCAGCGGCGGGGTCGGGTGCTCGTTCGTTCAGTCTCCTCTCTCCTGGTTCGATTTGACTATGTGTGTGCGTGTATTCGTTTCTTTTTTTTTCCGTTGCTGGGATGTAAGGCTTAAGTGGGCTGGGCTGGGCTGCGCCCCAGGCCAAATCCTAATATACAGGCTGTTGGATTTTGCACGCCCCAGGCCATGGCCCGTGTTGCCTGGGGCCCAGCTACGCCTTTGGTCTCACTCACACACCCAACAAATTAAGCGCAAACAAAGGGACACGCATTTGGGTCATGGATGCAGATGCACCCACTGTGTAAAATATTTTTTAAAAACTTTTCAAAATGTAAAAAAATACGGATATACATCAGGACATTTTATGTTAGCATAAAAAGTTTCGCGGAGAAAAACACTTTTATGACCTGTGCAAGAAAGACAAAAACATGTACCTTTTAGGAGCGTTCGAATTTGTCTTTTTTGCACGGGTCACAAAAAATGTATTTTTCTTCACAAAACTTTTTATGCTAACATAAAATGTTTGAAAGTATATCCGATATTTTTTTTAACATTTTAAAAATTGTTTTTTAAGCAGTGGGTGCATTTGCACCCATGACTCGATATGGATTTCCGCAAACAAAGGTGTAAATTAGTATTCTCTCGGTGGCTAAATATGAACTGTATTAATCCGGGAACGTTAGGCTAAGATCGAGCTAGATACGAGCTCTTGTACAATGCTACAAGTTTCTACCACCTCAATTTGTCAACTGCCTCGATCAGGGATGCGTTTGCCTATCGAGCTTTCCTTTTCTGATAGAGTGAGCTAACCGGCTGCGAGCCTCAAAGTCACCAACACGGAACGGGAAAGAAAAAGATATTGATCCACAGTACATCTGGCGGTTTTGAAGGCGAAGCATAACCATATGAATTTGACGACGGAACTAATAATACTACCTCCGAACCCGAAAGAGTGTCGCCGGAAATGAGCTAGCTATGTACAAATTAATAGCACTGCATGCGACACTTTTTTTAGGATCGGAGGGAGTAACACTTATGTCAAATAAAGAAAGTGTTGGCGTCTTGTCCGAACGCTTGTGTTGTGCTAACGAAACAAGATACTCACTCCGTTCCACAATATAAAATGTTTTAGCCTTTTTCCACATTCACATGCATACACATGTATGTAGACACTTTTTAGTGTATGTGTACATTATTTTTAGTATGAATGTAGACATGCATGTGTAAACCTTAAACATCTTACATTATGAAACGGAGGGAGTATATACGTATTGCTAATTGGGATTGCAGGGAGTAGTGCCTAATTTTGAAACAAAACGTCCGAGTTACACGACCGAGGGAAATGCTCATTGTGGTGTCAAACCACGTTGACTAGTGTGCGCAACTCAATCAAAGTTGAAACATACACAACTCCCAACTCACGGGGCAATTGATGATAACCCCCCTAGTTGGCGCGGCTTCTATCATATGCCCCCCTTTGTGTCACTGACATGTGGGGCCGGCCCCACATGTCAGTGACACAAAGGGGGGCATATGATAGAAGGCGCGTGAACTTGGGGGTTATCATCAATTTTGCCCCCAACTCACGAATGACTGAAAGTTTGAAACACTTTGCATGACCCCAAGCCACTCGCGTCGCTCTCGCCTAACCCGAAAGACAGGGGCGTGATGTGATCAGCAGGCTTGCGGACAGGACGCGACAGCCACGAGCCATTTTGTGCTGGTAATGGAGCATGACGATCAAGTATTAACATAAGCCAAGTTTATACGCAAGTTATGCTGAATGTAGTCTTGCCGTCTTAAGTAGTACTCATATTTTCTTTGAATCTTGGTGCTGCATTTGACTGCGAAGCCCACGTGAGAACTGCCACCTCCTCTTTTTCGAGAAACACATTTTAGACGCACACGTTTAGAAACAACCACATACGCTCTCTGAACATATGCACGCAGCCTACCTCGATAAGCATCTTCAGGAAGACAAAGGAGGCGTTTCATAAGGTTGACGAAGTCACCAAACATGTCTCGCTGTTGACGGGTACGGATACTACCATTGAAAAAATACAACCGTCATAATTTTAGAATAAATTCAGATAAGTGCGTAGCATCCATGCATGACAAGTCTAAAACTTAAATTAGGGAACGGGTTTCACAAAAAACCTAACCAACTGAGAAAGTCAGTTCAATATCTCGTTGATACATGCCGATGCTATTAGGTATAATTTATGATATTCCGGTCACATATTACCATCCCATAATTTTTGTTGTGATGAAAAACTCCATATCTTGCAGCATTTGTAGAGCTTCCCTCTAAAGGATGCCCGAAAGCCATCCCATACATAACTTCTTGTTTTTATTTTATTTTTGCCAAAAAGGTCACACCATGCATTAACCAAAGCTTATCATTACAAAACACTCTTGAAAAACAAGAAATTACATCGAGGTCCACAAGGAGCAGGCCTTATTTTACCTCAAAGAGCCGATGGCGCGTCGCCGATGTTGTTCCACTGTCAGATCTGGTTTGAGTTTGTTGCGTGTGGTTGAGAAGTCATCGAGGCTACGATCCAACGTGTCCAGAGCCCTAGAGAAGAAATCGGCGACAAATTGGTGAAGTATCGAACCACCAAGCACCCGCCAATAGCACCACCCAAAACGACCACCGCCTACTCGATGTCGCTACATCCTCTCTACCGCTCATTAACAACATCGTAAGGTTGTCGTTTAAGCAGGGACATAGATGATGGATACCAGAAACTATCGATGGTTTTACACGCACCGCCGTCCCAAAGGATAATCAGAAGACAAACCAACAAGCCCCTCGATGTCAGGGAATTCCGAGATGAGGCTAGGGTTGTAGAGATTTTGATCCAACTGTCGATGTTGTCTCCATCCAGCGCTATCACACAAACATGGCCGACCCATACGAGCGGAGCAAAGAGGGTGCCTACCCTAGGCTCTAAAGGAAAAGGGCCCCTATATTGAATAATATTAGTAACCATTTACTACTTTCCGTTTATTCCAAAAATATTGAATACCTGAAAAAAGTAAATTTGTAGGA
This sequence comes from Poa pratensis, assembly GCA_947311845.1. Classification (NCBI taxonomy): domain Eukaryota; kingdom Viridiplantae; phylum Streptophyta; class Magnoliopsida; order Poales; family Poaceae; genus Poa; species Poa pratensis. The sequence continues at coordinate 38,461,532 of CAMZMU010000053.1, forward strand.
CCAAATCGATACATGATCTAGTATAGTGTAACATGGAGGAATAAACCAATCGGCCAGCGACATTAGCGATCTTTAGTTGGGCTATTAGTCCCTCTCATGTGGAATTTTAAACTAAAATCCGTGTTAATTAGATTTCAATTTTATTTTGTGCCTAACCTTTTATTTAAGCAATATATATGATTTGTTGCATACACCAGATGATAGCAAGCGTATTGCAGAAGAGCATATCAGATAATGAAATCATATGTAAAATAGACTATCCTTTATTATTTCATCGATCAATGATATTTGAATGTAAAAGGAATGCGTATAATTTCAACTTATCACCATACAAAACTTGAAAAACACCGACAATTCAGCTTATACTTTAGAAAGTTATATAAATAGTTTTTTTTATGAAGTATAAATGTGCTTACCAAATCATACATGAGAAACCACAATTAATATACTTATTTATTAGATCTTACACTAGAAAGATATGTATCATGAGATTGAAGATATTAAAATAGACTCGAACACACGCATGTTTACACACATAAAATAAACACTCTATAGATTATGTAAATATGAAAAACTAATTCGTGGAGATTTTTTTGTACAACAAAAGGTTTAAATTTCTCATGCCACAATTTTTATTGAGACATTGCAAATGTATAATAAAGAAGGATATAATTAATATTAACGACATTCAAATGTGGTTAACTATGCCAATTAATGCTATGACAACTAATTCATAGAATGCTACACTCTTAAGACTATAGTTTGATAAAAGCAATTCACAAATAAGTACAATTTTTTAATATAAAAATATTTACTTTAATTTTCCCTCGGTCCAAAATATCTTTGGACCAGCCCAACATAAACCTAAATATCAAATACTAAACACACATAGTATGGGGTTGCTTTTCGCTACAGCGAGAGCCAACCGAGGTGAGAGGAGGCTTCGATATGTCCGTAGTTGGAAAGGAATCGGTCGTGCCTTATCTGATAGAGAGTTTGAATTGGATAATTGTTTTTTATAAAAAAATATTGACGTGCATAGGGTTGTACTTGGGCCAAAGAAACTTGACACATAGTTTTGCGTTGTTATAGATTTCATATTGGCAATAACATGGGCAGGGTAGGTGCTAATCTAGAGTGCTTCTTATAACTGCCTGATACGTCTCAAACGTATCTATAATTTTTGATGTTCCATGCTTGTTTTATACCAATTGCTACATGTTTTGCATCTACTTTATATCACTTTTATACATTTTTTGGGACTAACCTATTAACAAGATGCCGAAGTGCCAGTTCCTGTTTTCTGCTGTTTTTGTATTCCAGAAAAGCTAGTCTGGAAATATTCTCGGAATTGGACGAAACTACACGGGGTCCCTATTTTACCAGAACTCATCTGACGGACCAAAGGGCAACGGAGAGGAGCCACAGGGCCCCACACGCCAGGGCGCGGGCCCCCCTCTGCCGCGCCCTGGGGTGGTGTGGGCCCCACGGGGCTCCAGCCGCCGCCCTTTCGCCTACTTATTCCCCCCGACGCGAAAACCCTAAGTACCTGAGCAAATATCCACGAAAAGTTCCAGAGACGCCGCCGTCGTCAACCCTAGCTCGGGAGGGTTCAGAACCTCTTCCCGGCACCCTGCCGGAGAGGGGAATCGTCACCGGAGGCTTCTACATCGCCATGCCTGCCTCCGGAGTGATGCGTGAGTAGTTCATCCTTGGACTACGGGTCCATAGCAGTAGCTAGATGGTTGTCTCTCCACTTTGTGCCATCATGTTTAGATCTTGTGAGCTGCCCTACATGATCAAGATCATATTATTGTAATGCTACATGTTGTGTTTGCTGGGATCCGATGAATATTGAATATTATGTCAAGTTGATTATCAATCTATCTTATATGTTATTTAAGATCTTGCATGCTTTCCGTTACTCGTAGATGCTTTGGCCAAGTAGATGCTTGTAACTCCAAGAGAGAGTATTTATGCTAGATAGTGGGTTCATGTCTCCGTTTAACCTGGGACAGTGACAGAAAGTTCTAAGGTTGTGGATGTGCTGTTGCCACTAGGGATAACCTAACGATGCTATGTCCACGGACATATGTGTTTGTTTACATTACGCACTTTACTTAATGCAATTATCCGTTGCTTGCAACTTAATACCAACGGGGACTCGGATGACAACCCGGCGGTGGATTATTAGTCATAGATGCTGTTGGATAACGATCTATGTATTATGTCGTAATGCCCAATTAAATATCATAGTAGTCAACATGTCATGTATATGCATTGTCATGCGCTCACTATTCGTCAATTGCCCAGCTGTAATTTGTTCACCCAACATGTTAGTTATCTTTTATGGAGAGACACCACTAGTGAACTGTGGACCCCGGTCCATTCTTTTACACTGATTAAACAACCACAAACTGCAAACTGTTCCTTTTTCATTCTCTGCAATTTAATACTCATTTTCCACACCATACGTTTAATCCTTTGTTTTCAGCAAGCCAGTGAGATTGACAACCTCACTGTTTCGTTGGGGCAAAGTAGTTTGATTGTGTTGTGTGCAGATTCCACGTCAACAGTCCAGACTCCCTCACACTATTTTTCTGGCGCCGTTGACAACCTTCTGAAGAGTTGCTGCTCCTACTGGTTCGATAACCTTGGTTTCTTTCTGAGGGAAAACTTGCTGCTGACTACATCATACCTTCCTCTTGGGGTCTCCCAACGAACGTGTGTTTCACGTCATCAAGCTATTTTTCTGGCGCCGTTGCCGGGGAGACAGCAGTCTTCTGCAAGGGGAGTTTCACGCTTCCAATCTCTTTACTTTGTTTTTGTCTTGCTTAGTTTATTTTATTTTATCTTGTTTGCTTTCAATTATCAAAAACACAAAAAAATTAGTTACTTGCATCTAGTTTACTTTCAAGTTATTTTCTGTACTGTTTTTATTTCTGCTAAAATGAGTACTCCTGAGAACACTAAGTTGTGTGATTTCACTAGCACGAACAACAATGATTTCATATGCACACCTATTGCTCCACCTGCTGCTTCAGCAGAATTTTATGAAATTAAACCTGCACTTTTAAATCTTGTTATGAAAGAGCAATTTTCTGGTGTTAGTACTGATGATGCTGCTGTTCACCTTAATAACTTTGTTGAACTTTGTGAAATGCAAAAGCTCAAGGAAGTAGATGGTGATATTATTAAACTGAAACTTTTTCCTTTCTCCTTGAGAGGACGTGCTAAAGAATGGTTGCTATCTTTGCCTAGAAATAGTATTGATTCATGGACTAAATGCAAAGATGCTTTTATTGGAAAATATTATCCTCCTGCTAAGATTATTTCTTTGAGAAGTAGCATAATGAATTTTAAGCAATTTGATAATGAACATGTTGCTCAAGCATGGGAGAGAATGAAATCATTGGTTAAAAATTGTCCCACTCATGGACTGACTACTTGGATGATCATCCAAACCTTCTATGCAGGATTAAATTTTTCTTCGAGGAATTTATTGGATTCGGCCGCTGGAGGTACCTTTATGTCCATCACTTTGGGTGCTGCAACAAAGCTTCTTGATGATATGATGATTAATTATTCTGAGTGGCACACCGAGAGAGCTCCAACAGGTAAGAAGGTAAATTCTGTTGAGGAAACCTCCTCCTTGAGTGCCAAAATTGATACTATTATGTCTATGCTTGCAAATGGTCAAACACATGTTGATCCAAATAATGTTCCTTTAGCTTCTTTGGTTGCTCAAGAAGAGCATGTTGATGTGAACTTCATTAAAAATAATAATTTCAACAACAATGCTTATAGGAATAATTTTGGTAATAGCAATTATAGGCCCTATCCTTCTAATAGTGGCAATGGTTATGGAAATTCCTATAGTAACTCCTACAATAATAATAAGAGTGTACCCTCTGATCTTGAAGTTATGCTTAAGGATTTTATTAGTACACAAACTGCTTTCAATAAAACTGTTGAGGAGAAATTTGGGAAAATTGATGTGCTTTCCTCTAAAGTTGATAGTCTTGCTCTTGATGTTGACTTATTGAAACTAAAGAACATGCCTCATGATGTTAAAGAGAGCAAAACTCTCAATGCTATACAAGTTAAAATTGATAACAATGTGAGGATGTTAGCTGAATTGCATGCTAGATGGGAAAGAGAGGATGAAATTGCTAGAAAGAATAATATTGCTAGAGTTTATACTATTACTACTTCTGAAAAGCTTCAAACTCAAGTGTTAACAAACCTCCTACCATTAATGGCAAGATAGTTGGTGTTGGTAATGTTTCCACTTCTATTGCAAAATGTCCTAAATTGCCTGATAACTCTGAAACTGTCCTTGATAAAGATGCTGAAATTTCTAGCAATAAGGAAGAGAATAATTCCATTACTTTTGATGATAATGACTTTGATTTTGATGGTTGCAATATTTCTGAAGTAATTAAGTTCTTGCAAAAGCTAGCTAGAAGTCCTAATGCTAGTGCTATAAACATGGCTTTTACTAAACATATTACTAATGCTCTCATACAAGTTAGGGAAGAGAAATTAAAACATGAAGCTTCTATCCCTAGGAAGTTAGAAGATGGTTGGGAGCCCATCATTAAATTGAAATTGAATGACTTTGATTGCAATGCTTTGTGTGACCTTGGTGCTAGTATTTCTGTTATGCCTAAAAGATTATATGATATGCTTGATTTAGCACCTTTGGAAAATTGTTACTTGGATGTTCACCTTGTTGATTCTACTATTAAAAAACCTTTGGGAAGAATTGATGATGTTCTTATCATGGTTAACAACAATTATGTCCCCGTTGATTTTATTGTCTTGGATATTGAGTGCAATCCATCATGCCCTATTGTGTTGGGAAGACCTTTTCTTAGGACTGTAGGTGCTATTATTGATATGAAAGAAGGGAATATAAAATATCAATTTCCTCTCAAGAAAGGTATGGAACACTTTCCTAGGAAGAAGATTAAGCCACCTTATGATTCTATTGTTCGAACAAATTACAATGTTGATGCTTCTTCACTTGGTAATACTTGATGCATGCTTTGTGCCTAGCTAAAAGGCGTTAAAGAAAAGCGCTTATGGGAGGCAACCCATTTTATTTTTCTGCAATTTTTCTTTTATTGAGTCAAGGAGTTTGTTTACTTCTGTAGCAACTCCTTTGTATCTTTATTTTCTCGCATTGTTGTGCCAAGAGTAGCCTCTAATGATAAGATGATGCTTAATTTTGATTGCTGCGCAGAAACAGATTTTTGCTGTTCACTGTACGAAATTCCTAAAATCACCAGATTGTTAAAAATCTGAAATTTTTGTGCGTAATCTTTATGAATGTCTGAAACTTTCATTAGTTCAGAGTTTCTCGATCTGAGCGTCGTAAGTGCCTCGAAAAAATTCGTCTTTGCGGACTGTTCTGTTTTAGACAGATTATGCCTTTTTATTTTTCGCATTCTCTCTTTTACTAGTGTTGAGTGAAATTCTTTTTTGGGTGGAAGAGCTTCACATAACATCAGTGGCTGTAGCTAATGTTTAAAGTAACAAATCATATTGCGTCTTTACAGAACATGTGAATTTTTGATTATGCACTAACCCTCTAATGAGATCTACTTTGAGTTTGGTGTGACGGAAGTTTTCAAGGGTCAAGAGAGAAGGATGATATAATAGGATCAAGAAGAGTGAAGAGCTTAAGCTTGGGGAGGCTCCCATGGATCTCCCCAGCATATTTCAAGAAGACTCAAGCGTCTAAGCTTGGGGATGCCCAAGGCATCCCCTTCTTCATCGTCAAAATTATCAGGTCATCTCTAGTGAAACTATATTTTAATTCTTTCACATCATATGTGCTTTTCTTGGAGCGTCTGTGTGCTTTTATTTTCAGTATTGCATTTTATTTTCAATAAAGCTTGACTGGACCCTAGCATTCTTGATTGGGAGAGAGACACGCTCCGCTTTTTCATGAGAATACTCCTATTCTTCACTTATATTTGTTGAGTATTCATATCTAGCGCTGTTCAGCTTTTAGCTCTTGTTTTCATGTATCTCTTGTCAGAGCTATTAGCTTTCTTTTGTAGAAAGTACTCTCTTGCTTCACTTATATTTGTTTGGAGAGTTGATGAAATAAATTGATTGGTGTTTGGTTGGTTCAGAAAATGTTGCATGTGGTAATTGGTATAAGGAAAAACTTGCTTAATCTTGTAGATCACTAAAATGGATAACTTGATGCTTGTCAATTGTTTTGAGTTAACAAGTAGATCATGATTAAATTGTGCATCACATGAGTTAAGCCTATTAGTGAAGAACTACCGTAAAGCTTGTTGAAAATTTGGTTTGCATCGTGGTACCTCTAAGGTCTAGATATTTTCTAATAACAGGGTTTGGTTAACAAGGAAGACGGTATGAAGTCTTATAACGTTTGCAATATGTTTGTCATATAAAACTTGGTGTACGGGTTGATATTCTTGTTTGCTTACATAACCTTGCTAGCCTAAACTCTGTACTGAGAGGGAATGCTTCTCGTGCATCCAAATCCTTGAGCCAAAATCCATGCCATTTGTGTCCACCATAACTACCTATATGTGGTATTTCCTTGCCACTCCAAGTAAATTTTTCATGTGCTACCTTTAAATTATTCAAAATGTTATTATTCCCTTTTTGTGTCAATGTTTACTAGCTCATGAGGAATTAGTGTGGTTATTCTTTATTCTATTTGTCGAGTGGACTTTTACACCTGGACTAGTGGCATATACATCCGCTTATCCAATAACTTGCAAAAAGAGCTGGCAACGGGGTGCCCAGTCCCAATTAATTACAACTTTAACCAATTAATTCTCTTCACACTTTTGCCCTGATTCATCAGTAAGCAATGACAAACAGTGAAATACCTGAATGTGTGTAAACCAAAGAGAAAGAGGGATGATCTGCCTTGCTGGTAGAAATAACGTCCTTCATGGGAGCCGCTCTTAAAAGTCCGTTCGACAGGTAGAATACTGTTCTCACCCGCTACCATTCGTTGACAATTAACAAACACCTCTCAAAAATAGATACTCCTCCATGGTATGTGATTGATGGAAGGCACCCGAGGATTCGGTTAGCCATGGCTTGTGTTAGCAAGGTTGGGAGGAGTATCAAATATTTTATGCAATCTCTATATGCTTTCAAAAACCTAAAAGCTCTAGCACATGATTTAATCCCTGCTTCCCTCTGCGAAGGGCCTTTCTTTTACTTTTATGTTGAGTCAGTTTTCCTATTCTTTCTGTCTTCCACAAGCAAACACTAGTGTCAACTTTGTTACAACATGCGTTATATGCAATGTATTGGACTTGTTATACTACTTTGTGTTGACAATATCCATGAGATAAATATGTTGAAAGTTGAAGCAAATGCTGAAACTAAATTCTTCCTTTGTGTTGATTAAATACCTTTTTTAGAAACTATTGCTTTATGAGTTAACACTTATGCAAAACTGTTTGATGCTTGTCTCGAAAGTACTATTCATGAAAACGTTTAGCTTGTGTGATTCATTGTTTACTCATTATCTATTTGATAGCAAATTATAGACCATTGACTTGGATCACTTCATTCATTTACATGTGCCTTGCAATATTATATGATCAAGATTATGATAGTAGCATGTCACCTCAAAAATTATTTGTTTTTATCGTTTACCTACTCGAGGACGAGTAGGAACTAAGCTTGGGGATGCTGATACGTCTCAAACGTATCTATAATTTTTGATGTTCCATGCTTGTTTTATACCAATTGCTACATGTTTTGCATCTACTTTATATCACTTTTATACATTTTTTGGGACTAACCTATTAACAAGATGCCGAAGTGCCAGTTCCTGTTTTCTGCTGTTTTTGTATTCCAGAAAAGCTAGTCTGGAAATATTCTCGGAATTGGACGAAACTACACGGGGTCCCTATTTTACCAGAACACACTGACGGACCAAAGAGCACGGAGAGGAGCCACGGGGCCCCACAGCCAGGGCGCGGGCCCCCCTCTGCCGCGCCCTGGGTGGTGTGGGCCCCTCGGGGTCCCAGCCGCCGCCCTTTCGCCTACTTATTCCCCCCGACGCGAAAACCCTAAGTACCTGAGCAAATATCCACGAAAAGTTCCAGAGACGCCGCCGTCGTCAACCCTAGCTCGGGAGGGTTCAGAACCTCTTCCCGGCACCCTGCCGGAGAGGGGAATCGTCACCGGAGGCTTCTACATCGCCATGCCTGCCTCCGGAGTGATGCGTGAGTAGTTCATCCTTGGACTACGGGTCCATAGCAGTAGCTAGATGGTTGTCTCTCCACTTTGTGCCATCATGTTTAGATCTTGTGAGCTGCCCTACATGATCAAGATCATATTATTGTAATGCTACATGTTGTGTTTGCTGGGATCCGATGAATATTGAATATTATGTCAAGTTGATTATCAATCTATCTTATATGTTATTTAAGATCTTGCATGCTTTCCGTTACTCGTAGATGCTTTGGCCAAGTAGATGCTTGTAACTCCAAGAGAGAGTATTTATGCTAGATAGTGGGTTCATGTCTCCGTTTAACCTGGGACAGTGACAGAAAGTTCTAAGGTTGTGGATGTGCTGTTGCCACTAGGGATAACCTAACGATGCTATGTCCACGGACATATGTGTTTGTTTACATTACGCACTTTACTTAATGCAATTATCCGTTGCTTGCAACTTAATACCAACGGGGACTCGGATGACAACCCGGCGGTGGATTATTAGTCATAGATGCTGTTGGATAACGATCTATGTATTATGTCGTAATGCCCAATTAAATATCATAGTAGTCAACATGTCATGTATATGCATTGTCATGCGCTCACTATTCGTCAATTGCCCAGCTGTAATTTGTTCACCCAACATGTTAGTTATCTTTTATGGAGAGACACCACTAGTGAACTGTGGACCCCGGTCCATTCTTTTACACTGATTAAACAACCACAAACTGCAAACTGTTCCTTTTTCATTCTCTGCAATTTAATACTCATTTTCCACACCATACGTTTAATCCTTTGTTTTCAGCAAGCCAGTGAGATTGACAACCTCACTGTTTCGTTGGGGCAAAGTAGTTTGATTGTGTTGTGTGCAGATTCCACGTCAACAGTCCAGACTCCCATCAACAACACTATTTTTCTGGCGCCGTTGACAACCTTCTGAAGAGTTGCTGCTCCTACTGGTTCGATAACCTTGGTTTCTTTCTGAGGGAAAACTTGCTGCTGACTACATCATACCTTCCTCTTGGGGTCTCCCAACGAACGTGTGTTTCACGTCATCACTGCCACACTGGGTGAACAGACAGACAAAATACTGTCTGGGAATCTGCACGACATGTATGACAGATCTCAGAAGGGAAACTGGTCAAACACATCTTGTTGACTAGTCAAGTGCGTCATGCGGACTGGTATGTCGTACCACCACCAAGCCGAGCCCTCTATGAAATATAGAGCCGAATGAATAAATGTAAAACAACCATAAGTCAGATGACATATACGTGCATTGATACGCTTTCCGATAATATACTGAGTTTTTTTTTACTTGATCATATTTACAAAAGAGGAATCTCATACAATTTTTAAATTTTATTTATGTTTGGGGGTACATAATTTGTAGGCATTTTGGGCTAAGGTGGTTTTGAACGGACTCAAACATTCAACTCGATACCCGAGGGGGCTATGGCCGAAATTTTGATCAAACTCAAGACACCTATGAAGTAGCCGCCTCTAACCTTGGGGGCAAACAACAACTATTTGACTTAAAAATTGAAGATTTAATTATATAGTTTGTGAGCATCATGCTTCCTTATGAACAAGAAGTCTCGAGCTTTAGGGGCTACAACCATCGAATTTACTAAGCCTCATGGCGGCCTAAATAAGTTTCCTTGAGACTTCTGGCTACAGAGAATTGGTATCCCGAGTAATTTGGTGAGCCTCCAATAGAATTATTTAATTTGTTCCATACATCGTATTTTTTATGCTTATGTATAATTATGAAATTTGTTAGGTTTGATGTGCAAGAACTGTTGTATATGTGCAACTATGTGTTGTCTGTGAGAAAAATGCATTTGCAAATGCTTGGTGTTTTGGGGACTAAATCTCAATGCTAATAGTTATAAAAGTAATACGCTCGCATTCAATTCAAATAGAAAGAGTAGTCATATTTGCGACATGTTGCTCTAATAGGAAGGAGTTGACTTACTTCCAATTCCAAATACAGCAAGATCTTATGTTTTTAATATAGCATTTCTAGCCCTATAGATTTTCCATCTTAGGCGATAATGGGTGTAGCTCACCCTCATCTAAAATAGCTTGAAATTCGTCACTCCACTATTCATAACACCCCGAACATGTACTTTGATCGGACGGGCAAAGAATGGCGTACACTTGAGTGTGACCAGGGTATAGTGCACCACATTATAGTTAGGGTTGCAGGGCGGCGCCCGAAACCGGCCCGCTTATGTTAAAACAGCCTACGCTAGTTATTAGAACGTGTCCAATTTTTTAGCCTTTTCCAACTGATCCCTGCGTACGCAGAACTTTGCGGGACTGCCGCCTGACACCCTAAGGCCTTGTTTACTTCTAGTATATTTTAGGGGGATTGGAGGGGATTATCCCGGATCCCGAAAATCCTCACTAGTCTATTTAATTCTAGTGTATTTTAGGAGATTAGAGGGGATAATCCCTAGATATCCCCCACCAACCATCTTATTTTTGGCTAAAACAAAAACTTTAGTCCATGCTAGTGTATTGTAGGGGAATTTGATTTGTGAGGATTTGTGTGGATTGGGTGTTCACCAAATCTCGTTTCATCCCCACTCTTACCATCTCCTAGAAACCCTCAGAGTAAACAAGACCTAAGTATAGTGGAGTCGGACACTTGGACCCACATTCCTGAGACTGTGGTAGGTAAAAAGTACTGTCAGTTGCTTTAAGCCAAAGATCAGAACATAATTCTTGCTAAACTTCCTTTCCAATGTGTTTGTTTAGTGTGATTTTGGCTTTGTCGTTTTGTTGTTTTTCTATGTCATGCCATATGATATTAGCCCCCTGGCCGTTCCAAGTAAGATGCCCTTTATGGGCAGAAGAGAAAAGCTATACAGTGATTTTCTTATATACTCCGTATATGTGAATGAAGGCAGCAGTACTTTTGAGGGTGGCAAGGCAGTATATAAAGGCTCTCCCTGAAGGCCAGGACATCAACATTTTGGCAAGACACCAGCAGGTCCAAGGAGCGTCAACGTCAGCAGTGCTCGCGCGCGCTACCTGCTCGCGCTGCCTCGCTCTCGAACTTCGTCTACCTCGTGCTCCATCGCGGTGATACCGCGCCTCCGGTCCAGGTTCGTGCCTTTGACCGGATGCCCGGCGGCGGCCTCCTGCTAAACGGCCGCGGCATGCCGGACCACGGCGGCGCACTGACCGTCCCGGTCGTGGTCACCTGCCTCATGGCGGCCTCCGGGGGCCTTATCTTCGGCTACGACATTGGAATCTCAGGTGCGTCATCGATCCACCCTTGCTGCCGGTGTATTTCTCTTGACATGCATATGGATGTGGATTTCGGTGTACGCTCTTCGTTTTTCGCTTTAGACTTTGGATCGATCATGGATGGATGGATGGAGGTAGTGAGCCCGGTGCCCCTCGTCTCTCGTCTTGTCCCATATGAAGTCCCCGGCAACTGCAGATGCGTTCTACTACTAAATTATTCTTGCTTAGTTTCTTCCACGTACGTCCGATCCCCAAATATCTCCAAATCGGACTGCAATTTTTTAATCAAGCCGATATCTGCGTCGATCACGCAGTAAACAGTTCTAAAATCATAAGACGGTACGACTAGATCCAATTGAAAGCGCTGGAGCCCCTGTCTGTCCTCTCGCCACTCAAACTACGCTCTCGGCAACAGTGCCGGGAGAATCGCAGCAAGATATTTGTATTCTGCGAGCTGGCCTGTCCCCTAATCCTTCAGTACGTGAATTAAGCCAAATGGTCCATCTGAAACGGCCACCAGGCAGAAGCTGTTGCTGGCGGGTCCGGCCAGCATTTCTTCTCCCTCCCATGGTTTTCATTCATCTCGGCAGACAGACAGGGACCAGAGGAGAGGACGCACACCATGGTCGAATTGGACGAGACGGTGGCCGCCGGCAACCAACGTACGGCGGCGTCCCGACGGCCAGCCTGCACAGCTCTCGTGGAGCGCCACTACACACGTCACTTCTGTGGCAGTTCATCGGTTCCACTTCCACGTCGGAGCCCGGATTTCTGCTCGGTGTTTAGCGGAGCCTTGTGACCATTAATTATAAGCGGCATCACCACTTTTGGACGGCACATACGTAATCTCCGACGGGATAAGGCGTCTTGGCGTAACGTCTCGTCGTGTTCTTCCCTAAACCGTCCCGATATTTCTGGGTGGCATCCATCCGGCTTTCTCGCCGGCCACCAAACCTGTGATGATTGTTACGCATCTCCCTTGCGAGATTGTGATACGTTTCTCAGTTTCTCCGAGCTAAAAGTAGAGTGATGTGTAGTTGCTTTTCCCACTCGAACTAGTGGCTATAGCTGTGGTTTATTAATTCGACGGATAAGCTATTCGATCGATGGTGTTATGTACTGCTTTGCTTTGCTATCGCGAAAGGAAGCTAGGATCTGCCGGGATTAGGAAGGTGGCGTGTCCGACTGATGCGCCAGCTTGACAAGAAAGGATTTTTAGTATGGAGGAGATAATAGTCTGAAACAATCATATGATGCTTACTGAAAAGACCACTAAGAATGGAAAATACTACTATGTTGAACACGGGTACTGGGTACATATGAACCTGGTTAGCAAATTCATTTTCTACATCTGCACTTTCCATGTGTGCATAGAAAGTTTCACGGAGAAACGAATTTTTACTTGGCCTATGTAAAAAACACAAAAATACGACACATATATACTGCTATGTAGACCTGGAATACTCTTCTTCACTGAGGCAAAGTAATAAGAGGGTTTATGTTCTACCGATTCGCTGCTTCAAGGAATATGAAGAATCAACAATGTAACAAGTGACACTGAAATGACTCTCGAAGTACTTTGCAGTTGATGGATAATTTTCCTTCACCTGAATCAAATCTTATTCATGGCACAACTTCGTCGGTGGATCAGGGGGCGTGTCGGAGATGGAGTCATTCCTGAAGAAGTTCTTCCCGGGCTTACTTAAGGGGACGACGGCGCACGCGGGCAAGGACGTGTACTGCATGTACAACAACCAGGCGCTCACGGCCTTCACCTCCTCGCTCTACGCGTTCGGCATGGTGGGCACGCTGGTGGCGAGCCGCGTCACGCGGCGAGTCGGGCGCCAGGCCATCATGCTCATCGGCGGCAGCATGTTCCTCGTCGGCGCGCTCGTCAACGCCGCGGCCGCCAACCTCGCCATGCTCATCGTCGGGCGGACGCTGCTCGGCCTGGGCCTCGGGTTCACCGGCCAGGCAACGCCGGTCTACCTCGCCGAGATGTCCCCGTCGCGGTGGCGCGGCGGGTTCATCTCCGCGTTCCCGCTGTTCATTAGCATCGGGTACCTCGTCGCCAACCTGATCAACTACGGCACGGCGCGGATCCCCGGCTGGGGCTGGCGCCTGTCGTTGGGCCTCGCGGCGGTCCCGGCCGCGGTAATGGTGGCTGGCGCCGCGCTCATCACGGACAGCCCGAGCAGCCTCGTCCTCCGCGGAAGAACGACCATGCCCGTGCCGCGCTCCAGCGCGTGCGCGGCAAGGGCGTGGACATCGACGCGGAGTTCAGCGACATACTCGCCGCGGTGGAGCATGACAGGCGGAACGAGGAGGGCGCGTTCAGGAGGATCCTGCGGCGCGAGTACAGGCCGTACCTGGTGATGGCCGTCGCGTTTCCCGTGTTCCTGAACCTGACAGGAGTCACCGTGACGGCCTTCTTTTCGCCGATACTTTTCCGGACAGTGGGGTTCGGGAGCGATGCCGCGCTGATGGGCGCCGTCATCCTCGGCCTGATGAATATCGGCGGCGTCATCGCGTCGGGCTTCGCCATGGACCGCTACGGCCGGAAGCTGCTCTTCATGATCGGCGGCGCACTCATGTTCAGTTGCCAGGCATGCATACAACAAACACGATAGTTTCCCGCGTACATTATTGTGTCAGACACACTAATGGTGCTTTCCATTTGGTTGCAGGTGGCAATGGCGAGCATCGTGGGCACGCAGCTGGGGAACGGGAGCAAGATGGGCAAGGGGTACGCGGTGGCGGTGCTGGTCCTGACGTGCGTCTTCTCCGCCAGCTTCAGCTGGTCGTGGGGCGCGCTGTACTGGGCCATCCCCGGCGAGATATACCCGTGGAGGTGCGCTCGGCGGGGCAGGGCACCGCTGTGGCGCTCAACCTGGGACTCAACTTCGTGCAGGCACAGTGCTTCCTCGCCATGCTCTGCTGCTTCAAGTACGGCATCTTCATCTTCTACGCCTGCTGGCTCGTCGTCATGACCGCATTCGCCATGGCCTTCGTGCCGGAGACCAAAGGTGTGCCGCTCGAATCCATGGGCCACGTCTTCGCAAGACACTGGTACTGGGGCAGGTTCCTCAAGGACAACAAGTTTGGCAATTCTGAGTCCACCACCTGATCCACCTCCTCACTACCTACCTGCGGTGTTGCCGTACGTTGTTGGTTTTCAGTGGTTTGGCTTCCCAAATACAGTAGTATTACTATCTGTTGTGTGCTCGATCGCTCGGTATACAGGACGACTTTGTAAAAACGGAGTACTATCGTGCGTGGTGACTGGAAGTCTGGAATTTAAAGTTGGTTCATGAGTGGTGCACAACGTAAATTAATTGGCTTGATCAAACAGAGGAATACAGTTGCAGGGCATAACAGAAGCTCGAGTGATGCATTGTTGTTTTTACTGTGACAAAGCCATTTTCCATGGTTCGTCTGTCAAATCTTACAGAACAGTACCCGATTAGTCGACAATACTAGGTGGCATTTGCCGTGAAATTGAACTATTTTCTATGATATTCGTACAATCAAAATAAACCCCAACGACCTCTTTGATTCACATGACATGTCTATTCAATCCTAGATTATTTTGGTGTGTTTGATAGCATCATAGAAAAAAACAAAATTCTGTGCAAACGGTGTATAATTCCTCCGAGTCACAAAAAAAACATTTTTTACACCTATTCCAATTACTTTTAGCAATATTATCCTTAGGGAGCAAGTCATTTTGATATTGAAACCAAATAAAAATCTTAATTTTCAGTAGTATTTATAAGTCTAGTATGACCAGTCATATAAAATCCTCATATATAGATTTCATCAAAAACAGCTAAGGTGGTTAGCTTCCATGAAAATTTACCCAGCTCATCAGAGATTTGGACCATCATCTATCACTGCATAGGCATAACCATAAATTACAATTATTACCAGTTAAATTCCTTTTGAAACCAATATTCAGAATTCCCAAAGAAAATTGGCAATAGAAACATTTTTCTGTTATACAATGTCATATAATGATTGACATTTATTTGAAACTTGCGTATCACCTAACCAAGCATCTTCCAAAAAAGAGTATTCGATCTATCTTCTATTTGGAACGAGTGTCCACCAATTTGTTTTTCTTCAACTCGCATAATTTTCTTTAAAAAGGAGACTCAGTAGGATTTGCTTGAACTTGGGCAACATTTTTTCACGAAGGTATTTAATTTATAGAAACTCTTGCCACATACACACTTCATTTAGTAATTTAAACAACCATTTTCCGATCAACCACCTGTTCTTTAACTCTAAAACTTTGATACCCAAGCCTCTCTGATCTTTAGTTCTACATGTTATATCCCATTACTTAATCGATATTTACATTTATGCTCATCACTTTTCCAAAAGAAATCTAGATCTGTAGAATCAACTATTTCCCGTACCTCTTTCGGTATTCCAAGGAAAGAGAATATAATTGAAAGAGATATGTAGCTTGTCCGAATATAATTGATGAGAACAAGTCAATGTATTATGAGAGTAACTTGCTTGTCTAGCATCTTATCTTCCTCTTGAAGCGTTCCTCTACTGACTTCCATTCTTTATTTCAAAATTTAATGTAATGGATGGGGATCTCGACGTACCGAGAAGGCAAGGAAACAGAGCCGCACCCAAATATTTACTTGTACTAATGTTCCTCTTCTTTCGTATTTCCAAACCCATAAGATTGCATGAGATTAATTTATATTAAACATTTTCTCTAATTCATGTTCCATGAAAATTATCATGTCACATCTGAATATTTGATAATTGATACTCCTCCCTCAACTGAATGAGACCTCCAACTTGGACATCCTACTTTTTCCTTGCAATAAGGATTGCCAATGAAAAACATTGGAGATGGAGGATCTCCTTGTCTCCATCATTTTCAAGTTTGAAGATAATAGTTAATATCATCACTGAACCTAGCTTATGCCCACACTTCCTCCTTAAACAAATTGCGTAATGTATTTACATCATTTTTGTGTGAATCCTTTCATGCAAACATTTAGGTAAAAGAAGGGACAGTGTACTTTATCATAAGCCTTCTCAAAATCTATCGTGATAACACCCAATCTATTTTATTCTTGTACAAAAAGGGTATGAAGGTATGATATGTTATATTGTCTAAAGAAATATACAGAAATTCAGTTGGTCATAGTCGAGATACTAAATTTAATAGACATGACATGAGTGTGTATTATAATTTATTTATGTGAAAAAAATGTATGGGAAGGAATGGATGATGTGTAACTTGCATGTAGAGCTTAATAAATATTAGTACTATTGACATAGACAATTGATTGGTTAAGAGAATGGATGATGTGCATAACTTGCATCCTGATATACACAATCATTAATGCACGTTAGGTTGGTTTTACTTTATATGAGATATAGATAGATTGAAAGCTTACGCTGAGAAGACAGATAGGCCTATCTTGTTGGGGTATATATTGTTGAATTTATATTCCATCCTCATTTTTTCGTAGAAGTGACATGGTTCGGCCTGAGGATATCACCGTGTCAAATGCTTCAACGACTAGTGACATGCCACAGTATTAGTCAAAGGTAAATCATGAATCTAGAAACATTTGATATTTATTAGATGCACCACTCTAGACTTCCAGGTACAAAAACAATGGAATAATACTAGATTAATGAACATGCATATACATGCATATATATTTTAGCACATGTAGGGCGTATATTAATCCGTGAAGGAATACAATTTCTATGTCATTTTATTACTCTTAGGGATATTAATTGAACGAGTGATTTTCTTAGCAACAAAATTAGATGAAAATACTAACCTAAATTCAACAAACTACAGTTTCTTGTATATATTATAATTGCAACGGTAAATGTGAGAACTGAAACATTTAACATTGTATCTTGAGATCGAACAAAATTATAATGTGGTTCATTTGCCAAAACAAAATGTGCTAAACATAAAAATACACTGGTAGTACTTAAGTAAGAAAGTTTAGTATAACTTGGTGGAAATTGTTCTTTTAACTATGCCTTGGCCCAAGAATTGCTTGTTGGAAAAAATCTAATACCTATAACTACACTTGTTCTAACTCATAATATAATTTAAAAGGTATGGATGTTGATGTCGGGATTAAATGAATGATTAGTTGTGTCTCCCTACTTGGTGTGGACAAGGTTGAGTTTTGTTTTGGTGTCATGCAGTTTGAACTTTCATTCTCTTTTGGTAACTGGGAGTATTGCTTATGTGTATGCTAGTTCTATTTCTGAACAAGTTTATATATCCTGGCTTGTTAATCATGATTGATATTGTCTTGAGAATACTTTAAATGTGTAGGATAACTTGTGCTGTTTTTATAGATCGGTGTGGTTTATATTAAATCAAGCATGATTGCAGATTGCATTGCAATGATAAGCATTTAATCTAATTGATGAAAGAGTAGGAATGCACATGTGTGCTTGAGTTACCAGAATGATTTGTTGAGTAGAATCTCTAATAATTTGCTCAGTTGCAGTTGCTTTATTATAGCTGTATGGTTGTAGTGGAAGGAAACATTGTGCGTCATAATATAAATCCATGCTTTGGACTTGATCCAGTGTGATCACAGATTTAATTGTCGTGATAATAATTGAGTATGCAATTAATTAAGAGGAGAATGGCCATATATGTTCGCAGTTTCCAGTAGAATTTGCTCATGTCGAGATTATCCTAGAATTCTCCCAATTGTTGAGGAATCTTGTCCTAGTCATATTACTAGCTGATTAATAATTAAGTACTTGTTCTACAAGTACTTAATTATATGGACAACTCTAGCTATGCAGGAATTGTTTTGTTTTTTACTGTAATATTTCTTCTCCTTTGCAGGTAATTTATCGATGTAGTTATTTGCTCTGTTTATGGTCATATGTATAATGTCTGGAGAACAAACACCTTACGGAGATCTGTACATGGTTGGAGAAAACGATGAGTGGTATTTTTATCCCATGTGGGTGAAAGCGTAGTCTACGGATCGACCCTGAAATGCTTTAGTCATTTTACGAGTCTTCAACATACTTGTATTGTGTTGTCTTTTGTTTTGTTTTTGTTGTGCGGTTGTATGCATTCTTGTTATGCACATGCCACATGTGATTTATTTAGATAGTATCATCTTACTCGAACTATTGAGTTTAACCAAAAAAAACACTTTATCAAAGAAAAAGTGACGAAAGTGTGATTCCCTGATGTAAGTGGCAAACCAATGTACCATGCTGGATCGATGATGCAACAAGGGGCATCAGGATGAAACAATGAAGAGGGACTCGGGGATGTCACTAACTCCATTGATTTGAATTGAACCCCTTGATCAACAGTTGAATAATTAGACAAAAATGAATAATTACCCTCTTGATCAAATTAGACTAATATAGTACACACCATCGGTCGTATGCTGTGCAGTAAAATCTCTCAAAGATTAACGAGAGATCATGTACTGTAGTAGAATTGTGGAGATCGTCTGCACATTCAACTTTATTGGGGTGCAAAATATCATTTCAATTGGAATAAACAACAAACTTTTTTTGTTCAGAAGTCAAACTACATTTTTATCTGAAATTTTACAATATCTGACCAACCAATTTATTTGCACTTGTTAATCGTTGTTCACGTCGTTGATTTGACTTCCCTGCTCGTCATCCCCGGCGAACCTCCTCCAGTACCAATGTCGTTTCCATACCGACTGCATGGCTTCCAGCGGTACGCCCTTGGTCTCCGGAAGGAACGCCGCCACGAAGATCGTCATTATCAGAAGCCAACCAGCGTAGAACAAGAACACGCCGTACTTCATGGCGCAGAGCAGCGCAATGAACACCTGCAGCTCCTCGAAGCCGAAACAAAACGCGACAGAGATGCTCATGGCCTGCCCGGCGGACCTGATCTCCACGGGGTAGATCTCACTTGGCACGACCCACCTGAGCGGCGCCCACGACAAGCCGAAGCTGAACGTGCAGAGGCAGATCAGGACAAGCACGCCGATCCCGTAGCTCCGCGGCATCGCCGCCACCCCTTGGTGCTTCCCGAGATGGTCCGCCATGACCCACGAGATGGAAACCTTGATTGTTCAGCAGCAATAGGTTAGAATGTTGACCCATGCACTTACTAGTATATATACTAGCAGTAGCACACGCTAGTGACAGTAGGGCATGATTAGGATACCTGGCAGATCATCATGCCTATGCCGCCGACGATGAAGAGGAACCTGCGGCCGGTGCGGTCCATGACGGAGGTGGATAGAACCGTTGCCACCAAGTTGGTGATGCTATTGATCACGGAACCAAGTATAGCCCTCTGGCTATTGAACCCCACCGTGCGGAACAGCACCGGCGAGAACACGGAGATGACGATCTGGCCAGTGAACTGGTAGAACATGGGTATGGCCATCCCAACCACAAGGTAGTGCCGGTACTGCTTGCTGAACAGCCTCCGGTACGCGCCGACGTCGTTCTGGCGTGCCTCGTCCACGGCGCGGACGATCTCCTTGAACTCCGCGTCGACGTCGGCATGGACCCCGCGGATACGCTGCAGCGCCGCCCGAGCCCGGTCGGGGTGGCCTCGCAGGACGAGGCTGCTGGGAGTGTCCGGGACGAAGAAAGCTCCCACGATGATGATGACGCCCGGCGCGGCCGCTAGGCCGAGCGAGACGCGCCAACCCCAGCCGGGGATGCGGTTGGTGATGTAGTTGGTGATGGTCGCGGACAGTATGCCGATGACGACGAACATATTGTACGCCGACGTGAATGCGCCGCGCCACCTCGCCGGCGCTGTCTCAGAGAGGTACACGGGAGCTGCCTGCGGTAAGAAGAAAAATAAATTCATTATTACTGGGGCTCCACATACCGCCGGGAGGCAACTATAATATTTGTGGGTCCCAGGTACCTGCAATGTGAACCCAAGACCAAGGCCCAGTAGCATCCGGCCGAGGATGAGCATGGCGATGTTCACGGCGGCGGCGTTGATGATAGAACCAGCAAGGAACATGGCACCGCCGAGCAGCATGATGGCCTGGCGGCCGACCCTCTTCGTCACTCGGCTCGCCACCAAGGACGAGAAGGCGCCGGCGATGAACAGCGACGAGGAAAACGCGGTGAGCCATTGGTTGTCGTACTTGCAGTACGGGTCGATCCTGGCGCCCTTCCTCCCGCTCTGCACCTCCGGGAAGAACTTGCTCAGGAACGAATCCATTTGCGTCACGCCACCTGACTTCCCAAAACCAAAGAAAGTATGCATATGTGTAAGCGTAAAGTGTTCTTACCATACGCTCCGATTTGCAGGATGATTGTAGTGATCGTGGTTAACGAAGAAGTTTTTTTTGAAGTAAAATACCCATAGCGATTTACTGACATGAAAACAGGCAAACAAGAACAGTTGGGTCGGTACGTGGGGTTAGGAATGACTGAATGAATCTAAGAGGCCGACCCAACTACAGTAAGCCGTACTCCGCAGTTCACCTCAAAAACAGTAGGCCATCTGGCCATGCGTGGGACAGGAATTGTGGGGTGTAAAGGATTCTCAACTCCATAATCCCTCTAGTAGAGCATCAAACTGCAAATATCGTTGTTCGTCCGTGACCGCTTAGCTGGGATATGACTTTCTCCGCTATCACCGTCTTGTGTGTGTGTATTCTAGCAGTACTATATGCTTCTAGGTCTTGCGGAATCATTTGCCATTCTGGTCATACATGAAGTATTTTCAACTACACTACATATCCCATAGTTTAATGCATAAATCGTGATCGGTAGGTCAACGTAATCCCTGGATCACATGCATTCTTTGGATGAGATATTTAGAATCGCTTGCTATTGCTTAAAATGATTTACCAGAATTCAAATTTATCACTATGCAGATAGTTTCCATTCAATCAGCAGCCTAGGATCTCATCCTAGTGGTACAGAGATCCAGGTTCAGTTTGACTCTTACGAATCCTTCTTTTGTATTCTATAGTACTAAGCGAACTAACAAGAGAAACAGATCCGAGTTAAGCTAATTCAGCACGATAAAGATCAGCTTATGTAGTTACCTTGACCTTGAACCATAGTGTGCCTTGGAAGTAAGCCTATTAATTAGCATATGTACAGTACAAACGGACCTGTGATGCCAGCGTCGTAGCCGAAGATGAGGCCGCAGGAGGCGGCCATGAGGGAGGTCGCCACGACGGCAAACGTCACGCCGCCGCCGTAGTCGTGCGCACTGCCGTCGGCTGCTACGAAACCACCACCGGCCATGTCTCAAGCGTTCGCGCTCGATCCCCTGTTTATGCTCGAATGATGGGTTGAAACTTTGAAGCCAAACACTGACTATACAAGGCCGCCAGCGATGTATCTATATAGCTTAGCCAGAGGTTTGTATTCTATGACTGGAAACACCGAAGAGCTGTAGAAAGTCTAAGCTTCCAACCGCACACCGTTGTCAATCTCTATTATGGTAGTATTCTATACACACAATACCATCTTTCAATTTTTTGGAACATTTGAGTAATGCACATCTTAGCTGGACGCCTGAATTGCCTGGCCGCCACAGCACGTGGGACGTCGGCAATGTGTAGTCATATTGGTAAACTGCGGGAAATGAAAAGTTTCGGTCCTGTTATTTTTTGGACAATACCATATCGATCAACATAAAGCTGAAATTCCAACACGAATTCAATCCTTATTTTTCTTGTTGATTCAATTCAAGCAATTTTCTAACATATTTATGATATTGGTCGCTATCACCGCGAAAAGCCTAGCCACAAACTTTTCTTGCATTATCCAAGGAATGTGCGCTGCTTTCGCTGCATCCGGAGGAGAAGGGGGTAGGACTACCGCTGCAGGGTTCACCGTCGCTGCCGCCTCAACCGAAGGAGAAGTAGGTCGTTAACCCTTATCTGGTCGTTTTTTCATGTAGAAATTATTTGGCTTTTAATGGTACTCCTTTGCAGTTTATTTAATGTTGTACTCAATTTTTTTTTTTATCCTGATAGTCTCTGTATTGGCCCCATATTGCCGTTGGCGTCGCTATGCATTATTAATTGTAGTGCCCTTTTTTCTTCTTTCGTTTTTAGTGGTTATGTGCTTTTCAAAAAAAAAAATGAGACCAAGGGCACTAGCACCCATGGCATATTTTTATACAAGAAATGCTCCTTTGTGAGAAATCCAGGAAAATTCGTCCCCGACAGGGTTCGAACTTAGGATGTTGGGCTGCCACACCGCAGCCCCAACCACTGGGCCTCTGTCCGTTCTCATGTTATGTGCTTTTCTAAGTATGCAGAGACAGAGTGTGCTCTTATTAACTGTATTAGTGTGGTCCTAACTTATTAGTTTAATAAACCGACCTTTATAAAATAGTGCAATACACAACCTACTGCGGGTGTCACAGATTTTTAAGAAAATTATACTTCGCAATAATGATGGTTGCATGTATCAAACAATTGCGCTCGAGGGTTTCATCCTTCTTGACGCGGGCTACCTATCGGGTGCCCCACCATGAAGATACCTGGTGCACGCCAGGACTAGGGCCCAGCTAGTGGCCTACCAGGAGACGAGACTCGAGGCCCACGAAGGGGGCCCAAAGTAGACAAAGTGCGCCCCAAGGCAGGCGAAGCCTATGACGGTAGAAACTTACCTTACTTGTAAATCTGATCGGTTGCGAACTCCCGAGACCCAGCCTCCAATATAAAGGTTGGGAGGGCCGCCGATCTAGGGTACACTATTACTCCACCACCAAAACCCTAGCAAGATCGATATCTCGCCGGGATCGCCATTGTACACCTCGATAATATCAATCTCAGACAAGCAGGAAGTAGGGTGTTATCTTTCGGGAGGCTGAACCTGGGTAAATCGCCTTGCTTGTCAGCCGTGGTAACTACCAGCACTTCATCTCTTTCCCTCTCAATCAACCCGGGGTACTCGACCCTGGGATTTGCCGTGTTTACCCCACGTCAACTGGCGCCGTCTGTGGGAAAGAAGAGTGTTGGAATCATGGTTGCATCGGCTCCATCCTCGATGACGACCGACACTCCGACAATCGAGCAACCGATCCGCTTCGGTTCCTTCGAGTTCGACCGCCACCCGCCGGCCCACCGATCGGTGTACGCCGATCTCCACGGAGGTATGTGCCTTACCTTTGGTAGCATGAAATTCCATGTGAACAAGTGGAGGACGTTTCGACTCTCCAACCTCGCGCCCTCACCGGCCGCGGGACTCGTGTCTTCTTCGACTACGGAGATCGCGCCCGCTTCCACTACTTCGACCGCGTCTTCGTTGACTACGGAGATCGCGCCTGCGTCGACTACATCACTCGCGTCTTCGTCGACTACGGATATCACGCCTGCTTCCACTACTTTGACCGCGCCTTCGTCAACTACGGAGATCGCGCCTGCGTCGACTACATCACCCGCGTCTTCGTCGACTACGGAGATCACGCCTGCTTCCACTACTTCGATCGCGCCTTCGTCAACTACGGAGATCGCGCCTGCGTCGACTACATCACTCGCGTCTTCATCGACTACGGAGATCGCGCCCGCTTCCACTACTTCGACCGCGCCTTCGTCAATTACGGAGATCGCGCCTGCGTCGACTACCGTACCCGCGTCTTCGTCGACTACGGAGATCGCGCCTGTCAAGATCACTGCGACCACACCTTCGTCGACTGTGGAGTTTGTATCTGCATCAGTTACACCACCTTCGTCGCCCGCGTCTCCATCGACCCCGGCGTCTGCATCACCATCAACCGCCGCGTCTGGCGTGGCCCGGCAGGAAGAGTTCTGCACCGACTGCGGCATCTATCATGTCGCCTCCATCTTCGGCTCCGAGGACAGCTCCGGCGGCGAGAGCAGCAGCAGCAATGCGTACTCGACCACGCAATCCTACCCCGTCCAAGTCTTCATGATAGACGCAACCCATACAACCCCGGGCCGAGATCCCGAAAGCAGCGCCCGTCGAGAGGAACCCACGTATTCGATGGAGGTCACCATGCCTGACAAAGTAACAACCTTGGTGATTACCAGAGAGATGGCAATCAATGCCATGAAGCACATCCAAGACTGCACCTTCCCTCCTCCGGAGGCGACCCGAGAGGAGATGATGGCGTACCAGTACCTGGTGTGGAAGGAAAACGAGAAGCTCCTGGCGGAAAAGGCTGAGCTGGCCCGGCGCAAAGAACTCGCTGACACGTCGAGTGCCCGGCGGGTAGCCTATTCTTTCTCGTCCTCAGGACCTGCAGTCATGCAAGACAACATGCGCCATCGATCGCGCGTTCACCTGATGACAGATGCGGAAAGGACAGGCGCCACTCGCAACCTCGAGTCATCGTACGTAACGGAAGACACAGACGGGATACCCATCCCCAAAACAACCTCTGCAGCTCTCATGTCGATAGGCACGTACCTAAGTGCAACACAGCCTCCAGAGGGCGACCCTCGCGCCGCCTTGCACAAGCAGCAAATCAGAGCGCTTCACCTGGCGGAACAGGCGCTGATCTACCGAGTGGATAGAAGCTCAGCTGCCAGATATACCCGACCTGTCCAACGCATGGACCATGTACTTCGACGGCTCCAAGAAGTTTGAGGGTGCAGGAGCGGGCATCGTCTTGACATCACCAAAGGGGGACAAGCTACGCTATGTACTGCAGATGGACTTCCCCAAGCCTTCAAACAACGAGGCCGAGTATAAAGCCCTAATCCACAGTATGCGGATGGCTAAGAATTGCGGCGCTACTCGCCTCATGATCTACGGGGACTCGAATCTCGTTCTGCAGCAAACCATGAAGGAGTGCGACGCTACCGCAGATAACATGATTGCCTATCGGGACCTCTACAACATCTTGGAGGGCAGCTTCAACGGCTGTGAGTTGCGGCATGTGGGCCGCGAGAGTAACGAAGAGGCCGACATGCTAGCCAACCTCGGCTCGACTAAAGCCAAAGTCCCACCTGGAGTCTTCGTCGAGTGCATCAAACATCGGACTATCAAGGTAAAGCAGCCAACAACGCCCTCTACACCAACAACGGGCACACAGGACCCGCCAGCAAAGGACCCCGAGGTACCTGACACGGAAGATCATCACATTGAAGTCCTGCTCGTCCAGCCAACTTGGACGAATCCTTTCCTTGCATACATGCTGCGTCAGGAGCTACCGGCGGACACAATGGAAGCAAGACGCATCACTCGTCGTTCCAAGGCCTTCACAATCATCAATGGAGAGTTGTACAAACGCCGCATATCTGGGATCCTGCAGCGATGCATCGACTCAGAGGACGGTAAAGCAATACTATTTGACATCCATGCGGGTACCTGCGGACATCACGCCAGCAGCCGAGCCTTGGTTGCCAAAGCCTTTCGAGCCGGATTCTACTGGCCTACGGCGATGCAGGAGGCCGAAGACATAGTCAGAAAGTGCTTGGGCTGCCAGAAGTTCGCCACCAAGCCGCACGCACCCGCGTCAGAACTGAAAACAATTTCGCTCGCCTGGCCCTTCGCCCAATGGGGACTCGACATGGTGGGCCCGTTGAGGAAATCATCCCGTGGAGGACACACACATCTACTGGTGGCAGTCGACTAGTTCACCAAATGGATTGAAGCCGTCCCCATAACAAGCTCGACTGCCTCAACTGTGGTCAACTTCATCAGATCCATCATCTTCAGGTTTGGGATACCACACAGCATCATCATCGACAACGGCACAAACTTCACAGCCGATGAGTTCAAGGATTTCTGCAAGGAGCAGGGCATCAAACTCAACTACTCCTCCGTTGCGCATCCTCAATCCAACCGACAAGTCGAGAAAGCAAACGGCCTAGTCTGTAGCGGCCTCAAGAAGCGACTGCTGGTGCCACTCAAGCGCGTCGCGGGTGCCTGGGTGGAGGAGCTACCCTCTGTCCTGTGGAGCTTAAGGACCACGCCAAACAGATCAACGCAATACACTCCGTTTTTCATGGTCTACGGCGCCGAAGCAGTCATGCCATACGATCTGCGATTCGACGCACCTCGCGTGGTCGCCTACGACGAATCCGACGCCAACGAAGCACTCGAAGACGGCTTCGACACACTGGACGAGGCCCGAGACATCGCACTCTCCCGCACGGCCGTATACCAGCAAAGTCTCCACAACTACGATGGCCGTCGACTGCGTACAAGATCCTTCGTCCCTGGCGACCTAGTATTGCGGCTCAAGCAGAAGAAGGTGCACAAGCTCGCCTCCCCATGGGAAGGACCCTTCATCATCACAGAGGCCATCGACGGTGGCGCCAACGCCTAAAGCACGCGAAGACGGGAGAGCTCTCCCACAACCCGTGGAACGTTGCGCACCTGCGCCGTTTCTACGCATAGCATACACATCCATGTAATTGTGCTTAAACGCCTACAAGCAGCAGGTTTCAGACGCACTCTTTTCCTTACCAGTGTACCTAAGGGGGCTGGAAGGTTTTTAATGAGGCGGCTTGCTAGCTGAATAATACAATGATTTGGACAACAAAGCTTTCTCCTTTTACTTTTTCAAGTAAGAAACAACGACCTAGGCCGCACTCAAATGCCCGGGGGCTGCGCCGCACGGGTCACATTGCTCATGGCATGTCAATCGCACCTGAACGCTCAGGGGCTGCGTTCACGCAGTCCAAACAAACTATTGTCTTCGACAAACAAATCACAACTATATGCTCGGGGGCTGCCCCCATGGACATACATTATTCATGTACAACTTAGCTCAACGAGCATACACATTTTCGTCTCCTAATCTACAGGCTCATCCTTGGGTGCATCAAGTGGGCCTACAAGGCGCTCCGTCTGCCTCTGGACCTGACCAATAACCTGCTTCGCGGTTGCAAGAGTACTCGCATAATGTTCCTTCTCGGGCAGGCCGCCTGTAACCTTCTCCAGGTCAAGATGTGGGCGATGGAGTCGCACATAGGCAAAGGCAACATTGGCCCCTCCAACAAGCTGGGCGTGCAGAAACTCCTTGATGGCTTTGCCTTCACGGAACCTCTCCAGTAACGCAGGTATACCTTGGGGTTGCTCATTGTGTGGAAGGAGAGCTCGATGCACCCGAGCCAGAGTAGCCCTGCATCCCTCCAGCAGAAGGCCAGCTCGCCAGGTACGATCCGGCATGACAGCAAGCACTCGAGCCTTTGGTAGATCGGACCAGAAGTATTGCGAGCCAGACGCCGTGCCAGTCATAGCTGCATCTAGACGCTCCTCTACACGGGTTGCCTCGGCTTTCCAGTCTGGGTTTACACCTATAAGTGCAACATGAGAGGCCAAGCATAAGAAGCAGCCGAAGAAGAAGCAACTCGCAGCTGAAGTCTTTGACAGGTGCACTAACATTCTAGCTGTCGACTGATCAGGTCAAGCTCCTCAAGCAAGTAAACTTCTCGTTCGGATGAAGGAGCGGCTCTCGACCTCAGCGAGTCCAATTCATCCTGGGCATCCTTCAACTCCTTCTCCAGCTTCACGATTCGAGTCTTCATCCAGGACATGACCTTCTCATCATTCTTGCTGCGGGCAGCGGGATGAGGCCGGGCACTCGCCGAGGGAGAAGCATCATGTGCGCCAGCCGTCTCAGGCTATCCAAAAACAAAGAGAAACAACATAAGACCCCTCATTACACAAGTCAACAAAGCAGAAACACTCGGGGGCTGCACTCCGCCAATACAGTCGAGCGAATACAGATTGCAAAAGCAGCATCACATTCATCAGACAGCATCTTCAAGTTCATTACAAGCAAATCAAAATAAAGGACGTTCAACGACTAAGTCTAAGACGTCGACTCCGACCTAGCCCTAACTTTGCGAGCAGCAACCTCCGCAACTCGCCGCTCTACAGTCGCCACCATTTTCTCGGCCAGCCGCGCTGCCTCATCCTTCTCCGCGCTCAGCGAGGCCGTTCTTCCATCGGGCTTCCGAGGAAAGTCAGCTACGACCTTCTCGAAGTCACCCGCAACACGATGCCCCAGCAACAGCTGGAAAGTGAGCTCCGAGCCGCGTACCGTTTGAGCACGAGTGAAGTCTGTCATGGTGGACGACTCCGGGCCAAGCACTGCAGCAAGACCATCTGCGCTGGCGGGTGCGACGCACTACAGAAAGACGCTCTTGTGTATCGCAGCAAGAGCACCAGTCGACTTGGCAAACGCGTCCTTGGCGTAAGCACACAAGGTGTCGAAGGCGCTGACAACACGGGCCAGCAGGACATCATCTTCCGTCGACTACGTCGGCGGGGCCATGCTAAAGGCATCTGCGCATCAAGTAAATTTTAGTACCAATTCGACTGAGTTGGGAGAACAAACTACATGCAAACAAGACGTGAATGACATATTACCTCCCACCACGTGGGCAAGCGCCAGCAGGCGCTCAACCTGCAACTTCTCGCCTTGGAGGATGGCATCCTCTCGGGCCTTGGCCTCCTTGAGCTTCCGCTCAGTGTCATCGTGTTGAGCCAGGAGCACTCGACGCGTAGCAGTCTCCTGGTTACCTGCAGAAGGGTCGATATTTCAAACGAGTACGAAGCTGGATGGATGGCAGGTTACAAACAACGCAACAACTACTTACGTTTCGACTGCTCCAGATCAAGGCGGAGCTGGTTCCTTTCCCGCTCCATCTGGATGTAGGCTGCACCTGACTCCATGAGGGTGCGGCAGAAGGGCTGCAAAATACACAAGAGCACGTGAAAATTGAGCCTATGCACAACTATACTAGTTGCACATAGCCTCGGGGGCTACTCCCATCGGGAGCGCTGTCGCGCACCCGATAACGTCAGAAAGACAAAAGATACTTACATGATCCTGGAGAGATGCAGCACTCGAAGAGGACGGCGCATCTGTTTCTGGAACAGAGGGAGCCAAAGTTTTCACGATCTCCATCCTGTCCGTCGCAGTTGGCGAAGGAGAGACCTCCGGAGGAATCAGTTGTGACTCCGCACCAGTCGGAGCCGATGTCTGCTCCAAGGTAGGAGAGGGAGACGCACCGGCGTCATGTCTAGCACTGCACATAAGGCATTCTGTTCAAGCAATTTTGCGACTGACCAGACATATAAACTCAACACACGTGAGGGTGCTCACCTGGTTTCTTCATCGTCCTCACTGCCGAAGGAGTCTGTTGAGAATATGCAGCCAAAATCGGTCACGTCGCCAGCAGGGGGCGCCATGTTAAGCGGATCAACATTCATCGGGTCCCTCGCACTGGGCGAAGAGGAACCCGAATCAGCGTTATCCTCCAGCGCCGCCTTACGAGACGGCGAACTCATCGATTCCGCCTTGTCCTGATGACGACGCTTGGGCGGGTGTTCTTCTTCGTCATCCTGCTCCGTTTCCTCCACTGCGTCATCAGGTGAGGTGGTCGCAGAGGGAACGGAGTCGTCTTCATCAACCGGTTCCACCTTGGGGAACTCCACCTCGAAAGTCGACCCTTTCTCGGGTAAAGGAGGAAGGCAAGAAGGACTAGGGTGACCCTACAAAGCACGCACAATATAGTTCATGCAACAGCAACATAGTGGAATCGACAATGCAAGAGCAAAACAATACTCACCTCGGGCAGTCGGTTGTCAACCCCGTAAGGCGTAACGGGGTAGTCGACGTTGCAGGGGTCTGTGGCCCTGAGCCTGGTCACGGACCTCACCTTGTTCACAATCTCCCTCTTCGATAACTCCTCTTTTGTCAGACGGGAGGAGTCATCTGCACCCTGGAACTCCCACATTGGGTGGACCCGAAGACGCAACGGCTGCACGCGCATCTTCAGGAATGTGGCAATGAGGTGGATGCCACCCACCTCTTTGCCCATCTTCTTCAGTAACTCAGCAACATTGCCCAGCAGAGGCGCCACTTCTGCCTTGTCTTCACTCGACGGCATGTGCGCCCAGGCGTTCGACTTCCTCAGAGCCTTGTTAGCCACAAAGGCAGGGAGGCCTTCCTGGGCAGCGCTGACATAGAACCATTTTTTCCGCAAGCCTTGGACGGATTCGGCTTGCTTCAGCGCAAAGTAGTTGGTGTCGCCGCGCACCTGGATGCCGAAGCCGCCAAGGGGGTAGGTGCCGCCAGCACCCACGTTCCTCTTCACGTTGAAGATGGACTTCCACAGGCCCCAGTGCGGGTGCACTCCTTGGAAGCACTCGCACAAGACAATGAAGCACGCGATGTGTAGGACGCCGTTCGGGGTCAGATCATGCATCTGAATCCCGTACGCGCGCAGCATCCCGCGAACGAAATCATGCAGGGGAAGGAGAACCCCGATGCAAGAAATCGACAAAACAGACGCGCTCGCCGGGTCGAGGTTGCGGGAATACCTCTTTCCCGGGCGCACGCGTTGCCACCTGGTGCGCCGGCGGCAGCAGTCCTTCTTCCCGAAGATCGTCCAAATGCGTGGCCTTGACAGACGATTTGACCCAGTCGCCGGGGATCTTTTTCAGTGTGTCCACGGCCACGGCTTCAGCCGCAGCGGCGGTGCTCTCCGCCGCACTTCCCCTCTTGGTCTTAGTCCCCACCGCGCCGGCGGCGGCAGAGCTCGTGGTCTTCTTCATGCCCGCCTTTTTCATGGCTGGTGGCTACAGTGGCGGAAGAGCGCGCAGAGCTTGGGCGAGCAGCAATGGAGGGCGAAAGCGAGGAAGAAGACAGAGCAAGGGAACGAAAGCGGCGAGAAGGGGGATGAGATTAATCTCTCCCATCGCGGTGAAATTAATATACCGTGGAGCTGCCACATCTGAATCATCCAAACAACATCGACGGCAACGGCCTACATCCAGCCCTACACGTGGCGGCCGCAGAACGCAGCCGTCGCAGGCCATGCCGCCCACTACGCATGGGAAAAGAGGAAACCATCATCACGCCGCGAAATCTTCGTGCCGTGCGGTCAAATCAGAACCGAAGCGGCGTCTCTTCTGGTCAACACTGACAATGGGACCACAACGTCATGTCCCATCGGTGGCAGCGCGCAAGCAACCATCGTCACGCATGGCGTCACCACAAATAAGTTGGAGGAAATCACGAGTCAGCATCGTCAGTAAAGCAAAGCCAACAGGCTGTCGAGTCCCTCGGACGGACCCTCCTATCATTCGACTGGGTCATATTACTGTCTGGACAGCAGTAGGCCCACAGGCTAAAGGGACTCCTTCATCTGTCGAGTCCCCAAAACATATCAGTAGGCCTACAGGCTGAAGGGACTCCTTCATCTGTCGAGTCCCCAAAACATATCAATAGGCCAATAGGCTGGCGGGATTCCCCCTTCTGTCGAGTCCCCCAAAACATATCTCAGTAAGCCAGCAGGTTGAAAAGGACTCCTTTTTTCTGTCGAGTCCCCAAGTCCTCCTTAATTTACTCCCATCGGGAACACATCAAAAAATTCTTTCGGCTGGAGGTTAATTGAGATTAACCTCAATTGCAAGCAATTCAGCTTAATCTCGGGGGCTACTCCCATAGGGAGCGATGTCGCGCCCCCGATAAACACAAGACCATGAGGCCATCCAGTCATGAAGCAGTCAGTCGAAGTTATTACCGACCAAAGCTACTCAGCTCTATACCAAGACCACGACCATAGCAGTCGCAAAACATTCTGTGCCTGAGATGCGTCCGCCGCATATGATCCTCGGATGCTGCACTCAACGTGCAAAGATAAGACCCGCCGATCCGTCGAGCCGGCCAGGGCTCGCACCCGCTGCGTTCGCCCTGTAATTTCCGTGCCAACAGGCATGAAGAAAATCCCGGCGGACGCGTTGGGTACCGAATTTATAACACTACCGTATCCTCTGTAAGACCTCCGCGGCCTGAGTCGAAGCTTATCAGCTTTTTCCGGGTTCGAGTCCGAGGACTCGAACTTGAAGTAGGCTAGCTAGGTTTTTGCCCGAGTGCATTTAACTTATCCCGATCCGTCGAGTGAATTAGACCAGCTATGTCATCATCCCTAGAACCTGTCAACTAGGCAGTAAAACATGAACATATACAGCAGTCAATACGCTACCGACTCAAAGCAAAACATCTTGTAACAAGCAAAGGACGACGTGCACCCGGAGAGGAGTCCTTACCCGACTCTTCGACTCGACCAAGCACTCGAGGGCTACTGACGTGAGCCTAGCTATCGGGTGCCCCACCATGAAGATACCTGGTGCACGCCAGGACTAGGGCCCAGCTAGTGGCCTACCAGGAGACGAGACTCGAGGCCCACGAAGGGCGCCCAAAGAAGACAAAGTGCACCCCAAGGCAGGCGAAGCCTATGACGGTAGAAACTTACCTTACCTGCAAACCTGATCGATTGCGAACTCCCGAGACCCAGCCTCCAATATAAAGGCTGGGAGGGCTGTCGATCTAGGGTACACTATTACTCCACCATCAAAACCCTAGCAAGATCGATATCTCGCCGGGATCGCCATTGTAACACCTCGATAATATCAATCTCAGACAAGCAGGAAGTAGGGTGTTATCATTCGGGAGCCTGAACCAGGGTAAATCGACTTGCTTGTCAGCCGTGGTAACTACCAGCACTTCATCTCTTTCCCTCTCAATCAACCTGGGTACTCGACCCTGGGATTTGCCGTGGTTACCCCACGTCACTTCTCTCAATGAAGGGCCTCTTTGATTCGTAGGATAGGAAAATCGTAGGAATAGGAAAATTGTAAGATTTTAATGTCATGCACACCCTAATCTTATAGGATTTTGCATGCACCAAAATTTGTTTGATTCCTCCAAAGTGATTGTAAAATGATCTTGGAGTGAATGTTAGATTTCCTATGGGAAGTAGTACAATGATTTCGATAGAAATTTTTCCTATAGGATCCAATCCTATAAATTAAATGACCAAGAAAGGAAATTTCCTATAGAATTCATTCCTCCACAAAAAATTTGTAATTCCTTTGAACCAAAGGAGCCCGAAGATGCTAGGGAAGGGGTGTGTGCTTATATCTCACCATTTGTTGCCACATCGTTTGGTCATTCCTCCTAGCCACGCTAGGATTATTACCAAAATAGCTCGCGTGCTAGTCAGCATGTATATTTTCTATCACATGAAGTTGTACCAGATGGCTATTCCTAACAATTTGACTAGAAAGTATTATTTTAGATGATTTCAGGTCCATAAATTTGGTCACATTTCTAGTAGAAGCAACTAGTATGGGGGATTAGCGCGGGTCTCTCAAGTTCACACGATTAATTCTTAGATTAGTTTGCTTACAGTCTTAGAGGCTGCCCAACTACACACATGTGGCTTGTGTTGGGATATGTGTTGTCAACATAAGAGATGCCTACTTGTGTATTATTCACTACTCTCTACGAGAATTTAAATACAAAAACCCATGTTGGCACGTTCGTTGACCAAAAGTATTCACTCATGTTATATATTCCCTTCATCAGCACATTAATATTACTCACATGGAGTAGAAATGATGATACCACATGAGTATAATTCATTACTCTCTACAAATAAGTTCAATATCAAACCCATGCTGGCATGTTTAGTTGACCAAAAAATAATATATTATACGTACACATTAGTATTAAAGCAACTGATCATTGGGCCTATGAAGGATTCCATTGAGCCTATCGACTTCGATACCACACAATGGAGTAACCATAACTCGGTGGAGAATAGTGGTGTTCTATTACAGGGCTCAACGGCCGGCGCCGGAAGGGGCTTTCATCATTGATATTGCTCGTCGCTTTGGAATTTGGAACAAGCGTAATGCAAGGGTCTTTCGAAACTTTGCTTCCATGCTTTCGTCTGTAATTTTGCCAATAAGCGGAATGCCGCTCTTTGGGCCACCTTGGGGGAAAAAGTTTGTGTGATATCGCGAGAGAAGACTTTTTCTCTCAAGCCACTTGGCTTGCAACCTAAACTCCTTCTTATTTAATGACATAGGCAAGCTTTTGCCTTTGTTTCAACAAAAAAAGAATTGCAATCAATTAACAAAAAAAATACAACCTTTTCTCCATGAAGGTTGGGTACGTTTGTTGTGGGAATGGCAACCTATATCATGTCATAGTGAAAACGTCACAAGAGAGGTGGTAAGTACATGTCGTTGGTTAAGGAAATCCTAGTATAGTCTAGTAGAGATGAGCTCAATGATTCATGTAAGTAAAACCCAAACGTATATTTAAGACGGCCTTGGGATAGGACGTCCATCACTTGCGAGAAAGTCAAAAGGTGATATTCTTAACTTGGTTCGCCCGGCTCACAGTTAGGTGGCATAACCTACAGAGGGCTGGCCCTCAAACACAATTAAGCTACTCAACACCGAGTCGTCTCCGCTAGTCCGTTGAGATGAAAATAAATCCAAGACGCTTCGAACGAATCCGTGTCTAAAGGGAAGTCAAGTTTCTATGTGGTTACAAAGTTTATTTAGATTGTACGTCAAACTATACGACACACTTCTATTTGTTACAAACTATATGAAGCACGTATGTTTGACCACTAGATTCGAACGGCGCGGCTTGCCGCGCGCCGTTTGTTGATTCTTTTAATTTCTTGGCCGTGGTTATCATATTTTATACAGACTATTAAAAAGATGGTTTTTATTCATGTGTATAAGCACCAACAGGAAGGTTTAGAAAGCCCAAAGATGGTTTATATTCATATGTATAAGCACCAACGGGAAGGTTTAGAGAGCGCAGCTTGCTGCGCATCAACTGCTAATTCTAAAAATAGTTTGCCCGTGGTTCTCATGTATTGTACACAAATACGAATATGGTGAATATCCACACAAGAATATAAACTATATAATCATTTTGTTTCGAGCTTGTAATTGCCTGGAAATCAAGAAAAAATGGTATGGTCCTGAGATATTTTATGTTGATCCTATGCTAGTTATGGTTACCCGCTTTGTCTAGACATTGTGAGAAGTGTGGACAAAATACATCATGTCTAAAGCAAATATAATTTTACAATGTAACTCAACAGTCTTAATGTAATACAGGGAATAGCAATCATAAGAAACATGTTTAACTCTCCGTGGTAAGCATTAAACAATCAGATAGGACAATGATTTGTTTCTCAAACAGAAATGTAATTTACTTAAAAGGGTAATAATTTCAACACATGCAAGGAGGTTTTACAACATATCAATGAGATTGACGGTTACATTTTAAGTTCAACATGGAGATGTATCCACCGTAAGATAGTACATAATTCAGATAGAACTACATTTGACTTCGACAAAATAAGCTGGAGACCCGCTTCCTCTTGTCTATTTGAGGAGGGCAGGCTTGTCTATATGAGAGGTGTGTGTGAAAGAAACGAAGATGATTCTACAAAGAAGCACAGTAATTTAGTCAGACCATCAAAATGCATAAAACAATTCTACAAAGTGATAGCAGAAGATTGGTATACATTTTGGTTTTCTATATGACATGTCTCCATAGGAAAAAAGCCTCCACGTTATAAAGGCAAACAATCAAGTCAGTACTTCTGACGGGTAGAGCTTTTATTTTTAGTTTAGTCATCTAATTTGGAACGGAGGGAGTATATCTAATAGAACTCATTGTTAAAGATGGAAAGTTTGTAGACCTGAAAGTACTTGTACCACCTAATACTAATTAAAATATCAAATTTGAAATAAAACAATATGATGGTTTTAGTGATCCATCTGCAAAAAATGTCCCACACTTTCTCTTATGCATTGTGCCTTGAAAGGAACAAATGAATACAATTAACCTAGAAGAAAAGGAGGGTTTGACCTGATGGTATACCTGTCTCATCTTGTTGGTCTTTAACTTGGAGCTTACAGCTGAAAAGAATGGGCAATACCAGATGACAAAGTAAAAAGAATGAGATCATTTTGAGTAACAAAGGCCAGTTTCAACATTAGTGTGGAAAGAAAAACAAAGATAAGAAATCTGCAGTAAAATAGAATGTAAGCATTTCTGTCCAGAGACCTAAATTCACAACTTAGATGACTTTAGGTATTAAAAACATAATATTTGTTGTATTGAATGTGGCCTGAGAATTTTACAATACTGAATTAAAAGTGTAATTCACATATATAGATAGTGATATTATGAACCAAATCCGGAAGAGCGCATGTTAATTACCCATCTATACCTCTCACAGATGCATTGAATACGATAGCATTAGGACTTGGAACACTTCTATGGTGAAAATACTCAGAACTCACTCTATCGACAAAGCATGATAAAGCATACATTACGATAGCCATCATTTCTTCAACATACTAATTAAAGCAAAAGGAAAAAAACATTTCCTCTCTTTGACACCAACATAACACTGATGAAACAACAAAAGGTGAAATTTATGCTATTAATTGACATGCAACAAAGTAAATTCAGAAGGTAATGAACAAATTAAATCATGAACAAATTTGTTTGCATTTCTCATAACATAACATAAATTCTGCAAGCTACTTAGTACATCAATGGAAAGTAAAGCAATTAGTAGATCTAAATCTAGATGGCCAGCTTTGGACATATATTATATGCTAGTTGATGGTAGCCAATCATCCTTTAAACAGCAATATAAAACACAATTAAGCAAGATAATAGGGATGAAATACTAAATATATGGAATATGTGTATTTGTTAAACAGTGTTCTATACATTCACCAATTTGATCATTCTGAAGCCACATTTTCCCTTGTGTTCTGTACATGCACCAATTTGGTCATTCTAAAGTCACTAAAAAGGAGACATTCACTCTTCGTATAATGTATCACAGTTTTTAGCTCAAGCAGGAATAGGAACATGGAGTCCCAGAATGATCAAAAAGAATATTCGAAGAGAATAAAAACAGAAAAAGGTGGCATGTTTTCTGTCACACCATGTTAAAACGTGCGAC
Source organism: Poa pratensis (assembly GCA_947311845.1). NCBI lineage: Eukaryota > Viridiplantae > Streptophyta > Magnoliopsida > Poales > Poaceae > Poa > Poa pratensis. The sequence goes on from CAMZMU010000053.1 coordinate 38,498,788, forward strand.
TACAGAGAAGTGAAGACTGAGTCGATTAAGCAGTGTGTTTCCTAATGGATATGATCCGGCAATGGATAACGGACAGACATCATCTGGATAATGTCCTGCCCGATGTTCTCGGATTAAAGTCTGATCACCTAAGCTGATCTGTTAGGGAAGAAGATTAAATTCTAAACAGAGACAAGAAGCAACAACCTTAACACCACAACACTAATATCCTATGAGATCAGCCCATTACCTTTTTTTTATTACCCGCTTGAGGAACACACAAACAAATGTATGTAAGGATTTTAATCATTCTCATCTTTAGAGCAATCTGACTACACGGAATGTAAGAGCATGGTAGGTGTGGGGCACCTCTGACATCTCTTCTAAACGACAACACTTGTTGTAATATTATTGAAATTGCATTTGTCAGCTGTTATAACATGTGAGACCATGAATCGGCAAATTAGTTTTGAGTCGGCTACACTTGATCAGCTGAGCAACCACTATTTCTTAGCAACGCAATGTCACAATATATATGTAATAACAAATGGCCGGAGGGACTGTTCCACTTACAATAAAGTCGTATGCCTATATTGACACACAATTGCTCTCCTGCCTGACACGGTTTGCTTTCGACCAATGGTCCCCATGATGAACTTTCACCTACAGATAAGGAAAAAAGGAACACCACTTAGGTTTATTCCATGCTTATTTTTAAGGATTGTAGTACTTTAATATAGATATTAGAAACTCATATTTACCTACCTTACAGACCCCTGGTCTATATCACGACACTGTAGTGCGTTGTGTGAAGCATTTCTAAAATGCTTGGCAGACACAGAGAAACAATATAAAGATACTTTCACATATAGCAACATCACACATTTGAACAGAAGCAGAAAGAAGCATCACATATTGTATAATTTTACTTTTTTGCTGCTAGAATTCTTGACATATCAGCCACTATTAGAAATACAGATGGTACTATGAAAATTGTCGAGGTGGAGGTGCCTCCTTTTGCTGCCTCGCATGAGGAAGAGGGTCGGAGTTGAGGATGCGGTGCTCGATCCAACCACGGTGACCCAACCACAGTGACAGGGAGAAGCGCAGACCACAACAATCTGCACTCATCCTGTTTTGAGCCGAGGACCAGCTAAATAATTCCACCCTCGAGCCTACACCAAAATCAACTATTTAACATGTAAAAATACATCATAAAACTATATCCTAGGAAAAAGTACAACCCGCATTTCCAGGTGAGGGGTATCACAAGAATAACTATTCAGAACCCAGCAAGTCATCCAGATGCCATCAAAGAAGATACCAGATCAGGACTTCCAGAAAGAACACGGCAGTCACATATTTAACTAAAGACAATCTAAGAATAAACAACTGACAGGAGAAAATATATTAAGGAGACATAGTTAACCTAATATGAAGTAGCCAACACCAAGATGATAGTGCCAATGGCATATTCTTGGAGATGGTGCTCATTCTTGCAACTCGGGATATGAAAAACATCACAATAAACACAAACAAATTGAAACAATAAGCACCTAAATCGTGAGCATGATACTGGTGCAGCAAGCAAGTGACAACTAATATGTGTATATTATGACAACATAGCTAGTGGCATCAAGCATATGAGAATAAGAGAGGGAATGAGCTCCTGGTTGCTAGTGGGATGCAGATAGGCGAGCGGCCATGACCACTGAAGACCTGGTCCGACAGACCTATGTAAGCAATGAAACTGGTGATGGGTGAAAACACTACTGACTTATGGACTCCAAATTATACAGCTGAGGGGGCGAGGCAAGAAATTCATGCCACCGATAGATGGATTTGGTCTGCTGAATACCAGGTGATACGGTGATGAAGATATTGACGATGTGGCTGATTGCCTTATTAGCACAACATGTCAATTGGAGAGCAAATTGAGTTGACATTTAAATACCTACAGCAAGGGAGAATATTTGAATGGTTCAGTTATCTTGCCAAGAGAAAACATATCATCACAAATTGTGAATTTTCGTGCAGAGAGAGAATACAAGATCATGTATTCAGAATAAGCGACCAGACTAATCATTATTTAAATACAATATTTCTATTATATACAAAGTAATTTGCATATGGGATATATGAATGCTAGTAAGTAGTGATATTGGCCCACCTGAAAATAAATCCACAAAGCAAATAGAGAACGCTCCTGAGGTAAATGATGCTATACCTTTAGAGATGAAGCAACGATGAGCTGGAGTACGACCTGTAGAAGAGCTTTGATTGCGCAATGGTAATACGTTCAACAACCTATGAATAGTGCAACATCAGGAAAGCTACAAATGTCATCTAAACATGCAACATGGCAAAACGTTTGGCATGTCTGTATGCTCTAGTCGGCGACCTGGACAGTGGACACCTTTCTCATATGTCTTCAGCTGCAAACACAAAAATGTTTTGTAAACAGAAGAGCAAACCAGAGCTGTAAATCAGGTGTGACCTGCTCCATATGAGAACAATTTTTTTCATTTTAACATGAATAATTTATGCAGTAGCAGGTAAAAATAAAGAAGAACATGGTGTGGAAAACAGGATTTGAGTGGCAAAACAATGAGCAAGCTGCAGAACTGGCACACCATATCTCATAGCATCGATACATCATATATATATATAGCCACTACAGAACACATCAATTTCTTAACTTAGAATAAACCTACATATAACCAATGAGGTTTCCGATATTAGTCCTGTAGTTTGGTATGAAAAATAAAATAGTCAGGAAATCATACAATTTTGGTGGATATAGCGACATATTACACTGCACCCGGTTACATGACACTTTAATCAGCACAAACAGAGAAGAATTTAGGAAACACCTAAAGCTGAACTTTGTAAGAATCATTGTCCTGGACTGATGTACTTCGGAAAAAGGAACCGAGAAAAGGAACTATATGAGAAATGACATCAGTATAGTGAAAATGGATGTTGCATAGCAAATAATCACAGAAAAATTGTTTCTTGTGGTTGTTCTTTTATGTGAAAAGCAAGCCTTCTCCATTACTCAAGTTCCGAGAACTGAATGTAATATACATGATCATTAGCAAGAAAGTAACAAGTACAATAGTAATGTAAGCAATGGAAAAATAATTAACCAAAGCTGGCAGCAACTTTCATTTCTCACAGCACTGAATCAAATACAACACTTGCAGCCTACACAACTACACAAACTCAACAACCCATCGCACAACTTTACCGAGACATCCGCAGCACCCAGGCCTTGAGCAGATACTCCACACCGGCGAGGTACTTCAGGAACTACCAATTAGGGCTTGCCTACAGTACCCAACAAAGAGAAGTTGGAATAAACCTCAGAAACATAGAAGGACTGCAAGAGAACCTTTCTCTGAACAAAGAGAAAGATCATCTGAAATATTCTAAACATTACCTTTAGAACATGAAGATTAGGCCCAACTTATATAGAACTTCATAGTCTTCTTCCATAGCACACCTGAACAAAATAAATAGAGGTGAATGACAATCCTGCACGATAACATACCAGATTTCACAACAAATTGGGCATGTGCGTAGGTAATTTTGAAGGGGATCGTATGCAGAAAACAAAAAATTTCCTAACAACGATAACCTTAAACCAGCCAGAATCTATACTATGCAGATATACTATACAAAAGGACATCGATATACCTACCCTTGTACACCGAAAAGCGGGGATCACACCCCCGCACAGGTGTTGTCGATGAAGTCGACGAAGCCGACCTCAAGGTCGTGTAGAGGAAAAAGACCTCCAAGCGCCACAGGCATGGCACCTCGCAGGGAGTCGCACACGTACGGCGAAGATGACGACCTCCGGGCTCCGATCCAGGGACGAGCAGCGGAAGACTTGGACCGGAAGACCAGCAGCACGGCGGTGTGCGTATGGTGGAGAAACACTCAACCCGTGCATAATCCCAATTGCGGAATCACGACTAAACGGGAGAGAGAGGGAGAGAGAGAAAAATGGTGCAAATTTCAAAGGCAAGGGGCACCCATATATATAGGTGGAGGGGAGGCTGCCACCCTTGCCAGGCTGGCGGTGTGGGACTAAACTCCCACACCCGCCGGCCATGGCTGGTGCGCCGCCCTAGGTATTTTTCTCCTTTTTTCTTTTTGGGGTTTTTCCCTAATGGGCCTCTAAGGCCCATTTATAAAAACAGCCTTTAAAAATTCGAAATTAATTAAATAAAAATATATTTAACTATTAATTACACTAATTAATATTAAATACATATTATTTAATTTATTCCGGCTCCGAAAACTATTTCGTCGCTCTCCGATCTCCATCGGAACTCTCCCGGAACACTTCCGGTGCTCTCTTTTATTTTCTCTTCTATTTCCAATCTATTATAAATGTCATCCTCCCTTAAGTGTGTTACCCTAGCGGTTCGAGATCTCGCCAGACATAATCGAGACACGCTCTCCGATTAATGATTAATTCGTGGACCTTGGATACCCAGAATTAATCCTGTGAGATAACGAATAACTTTGTCGTTCGAACCTGACGTCGAGTCTTAAACCTTTTGCCTGGCGATACTTAGCATGTCCGAGACTCGTTTAGATATCATGATACCTAGCTTGATCTCGTTATCGACAACACTATCTTCTACTCGTGTGATAATATGTCCCCGTGACCTAGTCACATGCTTGCAAGCTTATTTGACATAATCTCACCGAGTGGGCCCAGAGTATCTATCCTGCTATGCGGATTGGCAAATCCCGCTCTTGATCCCTCGTCTCAACATACTCCCTTCCGATACCCGAGAGGGACACCGTTATTGTCACACTATAAGATATGACGTTTGATGCAATCAAAGCATCTTCAGGAATAGCGATAAGAGTTGATCTCACGGTCAAAGGCGTAATGACTACGTCCTACAAATATTGGGTATGTCCATCACATCGTTCTACCAACGATATGACTCCATTGTCAACTGACACCAATGTCACATATCGGGAAACCTCGATCATCGATTGCACAATGACTAGTCACGTAGAGGCTACTAGGGACCTGGTTGTCTACGTACCACACGTGTATTAATGTTTCCGCTTAATACAGTTATAGCATGATACAAAAACATATTATGAACAAATGAGATATGATAAATAAAACACTTTATTAATTGCCTCTAGGGCATATCTCCTTCAGTCTCCCACTTGCACTAGAGTACAATTTATTCTAGATTACAACTTGGTAAAAGCCTAACACCCATAGCATTCTGGTGTTTTACATGCTTGTCTAGTGGAAGAGGCTTTGTCAGGGATCTGCCACATTCAGATCCGTATGCACTTTGCAAATCTTCACATCGCCTTCCTGTACATACTGTCGTATCACATGGAAGCGTCGGAGAATGTGTTTGGCAGTTGAGTGAGACCTTGGTTCCTTCGCGTTAGCAATAGCACCCGTGTTGTCGCAGTAGAGGGTTACGGGGTCTTGCGCGCTAGGGAACACTCCAAGCTCGATGATGAACTTCCTCAGCCAGACAGCTTCATTCGCGGCTTCCGAAGCAGCGATGTACTCCGATTCCATTGTAGATTGGGCCACTATGGGTTGCTTCCCGCTTCTCCAGCTTACAGCGCCACCGTTCACCTTGAAAATATCCTGTCTGTGACTTTGAGTCATCTGGATCTGTGCAGAAACTTGCATCAACGTAACCTGTTACGCCAAGTTCCTTCACAGTCTCCATACACAAGGAACATTTCCTTTGTCTTCTTGAGATGCTTAAGAATGTTCTTAACAGCTATCCAATGATCCTTTCCAGGATTACTTTGGAACCGACTCGTCAAACTAAGAGCCAATGCTACATCGGGTCGAGTACTTAACATGGCATACATGATCGAACCTATGGCTGAGCATAGGGATGTTTAGCCATCTCGGCTTTATCATGTGCCGTCACAGGGCACTGAGACTTTCTCAATCTTATTCTTGATAACAGGCAGAGAACCTTTCTTTGCCGTCTCCATACCGAACCGTTTCAGTATCTTATCAAGATAAGTACTCTGACTTAACGCTAATAGACGCCTTGATCTATCACGATAGATTTTAATGCCTAATACGTATGCAGCTTCTCCTAAGTCCTTCATCGAAAATTTACTGTTTAAATATTTCTTCACGCTATTCAGAAGATCCACATTATCCCCAATTAGTAATATATCATCCACATATAGAACTAGGAACACAACCGAGCTCCCACTCATTTTCTTGTAAATGCAGGTCTCTTCCATTTTGGACAAATCCAAAACCTTTGATCACCTCATCAAAGCGAGATTCCAGCTCCGAGATGCTTGCTTCAGTCCATAAATGGAACGCTGAAGCTTGCATACCTTGCCAGCATTTTCTGGATCGACAAAACCTTCAGGTTGTACCATATACAACTCTTCCTCAATGTTGCCATTTAGGAACGCTGTTTTGACATCCATCTGCCATATTTCATAATCGTAATATGCAGCAAGTGCTAGCAAAACCCGAATAGACTTTAGCATCGCTACCGGTGAAAACGTTTCATCGTAGTCAATTCCATGAACTTGTCGGAAACCCTTTGCGACAAGCCGAGCTTTATAGACGGTCACATTACCGTCAGCATCAGTCTTCTTCTTAAAATCCATTTATTCTCGACGGCCTTGCGCCCTTCGGGAATCTCCATCAAAGTCCATACTTTGTTGTCATACATGGATCCTATTTCGGATTTCATGGCTTCAAGCCATTTCTCGGACTCGGGCCCTTCCATAGCCTCTTTGTAGTTCGTAGGTTCGTCTTGTTCAATTAACATGACGGTGCAAACCATGTTGCCGTACCACTCAGGAGCGATACGTGTCTTCCAGACCTACGAGGTAGAATAGCATCCTCGACATTTGCTCCCACTCCATCTGTGGAGGACGGTTCCGGAACAGTTTCCGTTGCGCCACTCGGAATTTCGAGTTCAGGATCAACGATCTCGTCGAGGTCTATTTTCCTCCCACTTACTCCTTTGGCGAGAAACTCCTTCTCGAGAAAGGTGCCGTTCTTCGCGACAAACGTTTTGCCCTCGGCTTGGTTGTAGAAGGTGTATCCTATGGTTTCCCGGATACCCTACAAAGACGACTTTCTCCGATTTCGGTTCGAGTTTGTCGGGCTGTAGTTTCTTAACGTACGCCTCACAACCCCAGACCTTCAGGAACGACAACTTGGGTTTCTTGCCATGCCATATCTCATACGGTGTCGTTCTACGGATTTGGACGGAGCCCTATTTAAAATGAATGCGGCTGTTTCTAACGCATATCCCCAAAATGATACGGGCAAGTCGGTAAGAGACATCATAGACCGGACGCTATCTAATAGGGTACGATTACGTCGCTCGGACACACCGTTGCGTTGCGGTGTTCCAGCCGGCGTAAGTTGCGGCACAATGCCACAGGCCTTCAGATGTGTGCCAAACTCAAAACTCAAATATTCGCCACCACGATCGGATCGAAGGTGCTTGATTTTCTTGTTGAGTTGATTTTCAACTTCACTTTGAAATTCTTTGAACTTTTCAAACGTTTCAGACTTGTGTTTCATCAAATAGATATACCCATATCTACTCAAGTCATCGGTGAAGGTGACAAAGTAACGATAACCATTGCGTGTCGACACGCTCATTGGCCCACACACATCTGTATGTATGACTCCCAATAAGTCCGACGCCCGTTCCATGAAACCATTGAACGGTGTCTTGGTCATCTTGCCCATGAGGCGGGTTCGCATGTGTCGAGGGATCCAAAATCCAACGAGTCTAAAAGTCCATCAGTATGGAGTTTCTTCATGCGCTTTATACCAATATGACCGAGACGGCAATGCCACATATACATGGCGGTATCGCCACTAAGTTTAATCCTCTTGGCATCTACGTTATGAATGTGAGTACTACGATCGAGATTCAACAGAATAAACCATTACTCTCAGGAGCATTAACATAAAAGATATCATTCATCGAAATAGTACAACCACTTGATACTGAATTGAACGAATATCCGTCTCAACAAGCAAGACCCACTGATAATGTTTACACTCAAGACGGTACAAAATAACATTTATTTAAAACCAAAACTAATCCCGATGGTAGATGTAGAGGGAGAGTGCCGACAGCCACCACGTCAACTTTTGATCCATTGCCGACGCGCATCGTCACCTCATCCTTCGCCAGGCGCCGTTTATTCTGCAACTCCACCTGAGAGTTACAAATGTGAGCAACAGAACCGGTATCAAATACCCAGGTATTACTCCGGGCGCATGTAAGGTAAACATCAATAACATGTATATCACATATACCTTTCTCTTTCCCGGCAATCTTGCCGGCCTTCTTGTCTTCCAGGTACTTGGGGCAGTTGCGCTTCCAGTGACCATCTCCCTTGCAGTAGAAGCATTCCACGCCAGGTTTGGGACCAGATTTGTTGGCCTTGGATCGGGCAACAGGCTTGCCATCCTTCTCGGCTTCCAGTTCTTCTTTCCCTTCCCACCGGATTTCTTAAAATCGACGGTCTTGTTGACCATCAACAGCGTGTGCTCCTTCTTGATCTCCACCTCAGCAGTCTTCAGCATCACGAACACCTCGGACAGGCTCTTAGCCATGCCCTGCATGTTGTAGTTCATGACGAAGCCTTTGAAGCTAGGGGCAACGATTGCAGCACCCTATCAATCGCCAGCTCATCAGGAATCTTGCATTCCAGAGCGTTCAGGCGTTGAACGTAGCCAGACATCTTGACCACGTGCTCGCTCACACTGCTGTGCTCCTCCATCTTGGCTGAGAAGAAGAGCTCAGAAGCTTCATACCTCTCAGCCTTGGCCTGCGGCGCAAAGACAGCCTTGAGATCAAATTATCTCAAAGGCACTCATCTTCTCAAAGCGCTTTGCAGGTCAGCTTCCATGGCGTAGAGCATGCCACTCTGCACGAAGGCGGAATCATCCGTCTTGGTCAGATAGGCTTTCTTTCTCCTCGAGGCGGTGATCGCAGGGGGATCTCCAATGGCGGCTTCCAGGACATAGGCCACCTTGTGGGGAGTGAGGAGGATCCTCAGGTTGCGGAACCAGGACATGAAGTTAGACCCATTGGTCTTAAGCTTTTCTTTCTCAAGGAACAGGCCTAGGTTAAAGGTGGGGCGAGACATCTACAATGGAATTTGCAAAACATAAGACTTTGTTCATAAATAATTGAGTTCAAGTTTTTAGAAAATAAACTACAAGAACTCCCACTCAAACGAATATCCCTCTAATCGCTTCAGTGATTACACGACCCTAATCCATTGTGCAACCCCTCATCGTCAGAGCCGGCAACACAACTTCAAAGGTAGACATCGAATGTCAATCACAACAACTCTGTGACTCATGCTCGACCTTTCGGTCACCGTGTTCCGAGGCCATGTCTGTACATGCTAGGCTCGCCATATAACCTCCAGCGTAAACGCTTGTGCAAACATGTCTTACACCCACTGTATGCGAACGACGATATGTCTGACACCCGATCGTCACGGCCTGCCTCATAACGTAGAACTTTCTTGGTGGTGCACGCCAAAGGGAGAACACTAATGGTATTTTGGAGGGATCATCTTATATTACTACCGCCGTGTAACTAATATATAACAATATATATATACACAATATAAGATGCACTCAAAAACATCAAATGTAATGCGACATGATATGGTCTTGCGCCGATGGTCTCCTTCGCGCCCACAGTTTATAAACAATTTAATAAACCTACCTTGACCATATCACATTGCCCCTGCAAAATAAAGTTAGACGTTTCTACTTTATCTTTTGCATATTTTACGTGGCTAGGGGCTTTCGTAAATAGAACCGATTCATACCTACGAACCTATGACCACAACAACGATCAAATAATTGCTATTTATATCCCTTTCGGGCCCTCCATTGAAAATGCAAACCAACTAAAGAGAGAGAGACAGACACCCGCCAGCCACATATACGGTACAAGCCGCATGTCAGTTGTGGAACCAGTCTCGCGTAAGCGTACGCGTAAAGTCGGTCCGGGCCGCTTCATCAACTCAATGCTGCTGGCTAAACAAGTGCACGCTAGAGGAGCTTCTAAAAGAACGATGCCCCCATGAAAAACATGGGTTCTAAAAACGTATAGCTATATCTACGCATAGATCGGCTCTGATACCACTGAAGGGGATCGTATGCAGAAAACAAAAAATTTCCTAACAACGATAACCTTAAACTAGCCAGAATCTATACTATGCAGATATACTATACAAAAGGAGATCGATATACCTACCCTTGTACACCAAAAAGCGGGGATCACACCCCCACATGTGTTGTCGATGAAGTCAATGAAGCCGACCTCAAGGTCGTGTAGAGGAAGAAGACCTCCAAGCGCCACAGGCGTGGCACCTCGCAGGGAGTCACACACGTACGGCGAAGATGACGACCTTCGGGTTCCGATCCAGGGACGAGCAGTGGAAGACTTGGACCGGAAGACCAGCAGCACGGCGGTATGCGTATGGTGGAGAAACACTCAAGCCGTGCACAATCCCAATTGCGGAATCATGACTAAACGGGAGAGAGAGAGAGAGAGAGAGAGAGAAATGGTGCAATTTTCAAAGGCAAGGGGCACCCATATATATAGGTGGAGGGGAGGCTGCCACCCTTGCCAGGCTGGCGGTGTGGGACTAAACTCCCACACACGCCGGCCATGGCTGGTGCGCCGGCCCTAGGTGGGCCCCATGTGGCCCACCTAGGCCGGCCTGCCCCTCCCCCAATTTTTCTCTTTTTTTCTTTTTGGGGTTTTTCCCTAATGGGCCTCTAAGGCCCATTTATGAAAAACAGCCTTTAAAAATTCGAAATTAATTAAATAAAAATATATTTAACTATTGATTACACTAGTTAATATTAAATACATATTATCTAATTTATTCCGGCTCCGAAAACTATTTCGTTGCTCTCCGATCTCCATCGGAACTCTCCCGGAACACTTCTGGTGCTCTCTTTTATTTTCTCTTCTATTTCCAATCTATTATAAATGTCATCTTCACTTAAGTGTGTTACCCTGGCGGTTCGAGATCTCGCCAGACATAATCGAGACACGTTCTCCGATTAATGACTAATTCGTGGACCTTAGATACCCAGAATTAATCCCTGTGAGATAACGAAATAACTTTATCGTTCGAACCTGGACGTCAAGTCTTAAACCTTTTGCCTGGCGATACTTAGCATGTCCGAGACTCGATCTTAGATATCAAGATACCTAGCTTGATCTTGTTATCGACAACACTATCTTCTACTCGTCCGTGATAATATGTTCCCGTGACCTAGTCACATGCTTGCAAGCTTATTTGACATATTCTCACCGAGTGGGCCCAGAGTATCTATCCTGCTATGCGGATTGGTAAATCCCGCTCTTGATCCCTCATCTCAACATACTCCCTTCCGATACCCGAGAGGGACACTGTATGGTCACACTATTAAGATATGACGTTTGATGCAATCAAAGTATCTTTCAGGAATAGCAATAAGAGTTTATCTCACGGTCAAAGGCGTAATGACTACGTCCTACAAATATTGGGTATGTCCATCACATCGTTCTGCCAACGATATGACTCCATTGTCAACTGACACCAATGTCACATGATCGGGAAACCTCGATCATCGATTGCACAATGAACTAGTCACGTAGAGGCTACTAGAGACCTGGTTGTCTACGTACCACACGTGTATTAATGTTTCCGCTTAATACAGTTATAGCATGATACTAAAACATATTATGAACAAATGAGATATGATAAATAAAACACTTTATTAATTGCCTCTAGGGCATATCTCCTTCAAATTTTACCCCTATTGTTAATTCATAGCACACCATATTACAGCTAATAGGCTGTTATTACCAGATCCACACACTGCTGGTCGACATGGAGTCCAGAGGCGCCAATGGAGGTCGAGCTCCTCGCCTGCACATCCTCCGCGACGTCACCGGCTGCAGCTGAGAGAGAAAACGTGAGAGGACGTGAGACCATAGAGAGAGAGAGAGGGCGGAGGTGGAAGAGGGAGAGACAGACCTGAGGGCATGGGCTGCTGCGAGAGGTGTTCTTTCCGCGGAGGAATGGCGATGTAGCGAGGGCAGCCGGCGGTGAGCGTTGTTCTGGGGTGCCTTTCCCCCGCAGGCTCCTTGTTTCCATCCTCGCGGCCGGATTTTACACATATGTTGAGGACGATGGCGCCTCTTCCTACCATCTCCTTCTCCCCCGTGCGCAATCGCCGGACTTGATGGTGGAGGAGGACGGAGCTGCGGCTCAAGAAGGCGCCGCCGTGGAGGTCCAGTCTCAAGCACGACGGCACATCTAGAGGAGCACGACGGCAGCCTAGCTACTCTTGGAGGCGTAGGAGGAGAGAGTGGGAGCGGCAGGGGTCATGTGAGCGGCAGGGGCGGGGGAGAGGCGGCTGCTGCTCGTGGGAAGGGGAAGGAGGAGGCGTGGGGGCTAAGCGCAAATGATGCGGCTGCTAGGGTTTCCTGCAGGGGTTTTGTCTCACGCGGTGAAAACATGAACGGATGAGATGGACGTGGAAATGGTTCTCGAATCGGACGGCCCAAGCTGACCAGTTGGTGAGGAGAGAGTTGTGCGGACCGAAATTTATACCCACTAAGTCAATGACCAGTGGGACCAAAAGCAGCAAAAAAAATTACAATTGAAATAGACGGCCACGATCGCCCTGTGGTGAAGATCTAACGGCCCAAATGCCAAACGCTCTGAGAATCACCGATCTCTACCCAAGGATGTAATCTTTAGATAATATCTAAATTTCAGGAACAAGAAGGGTGTATTTGTACACAAAAGAAACAAAAAAGATGACCCATGCGGCCATGCCGACAGTGAGGACGCTTGTATACATCACCTATGCTCCCCTACTGTTCCTTTTTATTTAAACATACTCACTCCCTTCACTTTTGTATGGCATGGTAGACAAAACAGTCTTTTTTACATACATATCAAAATAAGTGTATCTAGACATGTTGTATGGTGACCAAACTTTTGTCTAAGATGACTGATAAAAGTGAATGGAGGGAGTATAATATACACAATCATGAATCTAAAAAGAATTATAAACATATTTGTCACTCACACCACTCTAGACTTCCACGTACAAAAGTAATGGAATAATATTGACAATAAACGTGAATACATACATATATACTCTAACACATGTAGTGACAAATATTAATCCACGAAGTAGTACTGTTTTATCTATGTCATTTTCTTACTCTTGTGGATATTAGTTCAGTGGGACTATGGGAGGTTTCCTTGGAAACAAAATTTTGAAGAAAAAACTAACATAAATTTTGCTAAAAATACATTTCTTATGTTATTTATGCGATGGTAAGTGCCAGAACAATAATATTCAAATTGTATTACTACTTGTATGTGCTGAATATAAAAATAAATTTAAGATCTTATGTTATAGAATTAGTTGGTACTTCAGTAAGAAATTTCAGTACAAATCAGTAGTAATTAATTTTTGTTTTAACTAGCCCTTGACCCAACAATTGGATGTGGAATGATCAGCACCAAAGATGATCAAAATTCACAACAATCATTCATGAGATAGAAGAGCTCAGCGGCAATCTGGAATCTTACCTATTAAATTTCGTTCGTCGGGAGGGCAATGAAGGGGCACATTTGTGTAACAACCAGGCATCGGAGATTATAAGAATATGTACTTGGATAACTTTGTACTTAGTTTCTTAGCCCAATGCATGCAGGACGATTGTAAACCCGACGATTAATGAATGAGAGCTCTTGATTCATAAAAAACAAAAAAATATTTGTAGCATTAGGTGAGGCTAAACACTGTCAGACAACTACGTAGTACGCATTTTTATTTCAAAAACCAAATTTGGATTTTATCGAATAATTATATGTGTTAGATGTATAATCATCAGAAAGTTTAGGGACCTTTTCGAGTACAACAGATCAATATCAACCGGCCATATCAATACAAGGGTCCAAATTTATCAATACTACTACAAAACAATTGTAGTATTTTTCCGCGAAGGATCAAAATCGATAGGGAAGAGTAAAAATTTCTGGCACTCTTAGCATCTCCAGTAGGTGATGCAAACTACATTTTAACTGTTTTTACATCAGCAGGGTAAAACCAGGTCTCCAACAGCTGCCCATGATGTAAATTGTAGTCCAAATTTTTTAGACCGCGATGTAAATATGGCACTGGTCTTGTGGAGCGCCAGTACACATCTCACTTAAGTGGCTAAGGTACTACAGTTCATCGGTTCCCCTTCCACGTCATATTCCCGACAACAGAGGAGCCCAAATTTCAGGTCGGTGTTTAGCGGAGCATATAGATGCCAATTTCCTGGGGCGCACCACCCTTTCACACCGAGAAGATATGGAGGTCCAACGCTGAGCCTATATTTTGGAGTGTTTGGAAGGAACGCAACAAGAGGGTTTTCTCCAACATGGCCATAAATATTGGAGAGGTTGTGCATTTGGTGAGAGATGAGATCGAGACGAGGGCTTATGCCTTCACAGATGACCCTGGAGCCCGCGGCGTGTAGTTTTTACCGTTGCCTTATTTTTCTTTTTCCTCTTCTTGATAAACTCTTGTAAAAAAAAACCTTGCTTCATGTCTAATCCAATAGCAGTGCGCCTCTCTTAAGCCTCAAAAAAGAAAATTAGCGGCCACCACTTTTGGATGGACATACGTAATCTCCGACGGGATAAGGTGACGTGTCGTCGGCAGTTTCCAAGACGTATGCCTCGTTGTGTTTTGCGCTTAACCGTCCCGATATTTTTGGTGGGCTTTCTCGCCGGACTCACTCACCCACCAAACCCAAACTTGTGACGATTGTTACACATCTCCCTTGCGAGATTGTTACACAAGGTTCCATAATAAACGTTTTGACAGGCAATTTTAGTTTGCGAAAACGTGTTATATCATGGGACGGAGGGTGCAGATCCAATCGAGTTCAAACTCAGTGTACTTGACATGCTTTCTGCCGCAAATCACAATACTGTAGCAGCATTTTCGTAAAACGAGTTTGTCTCCATCTTTAGGCATGCCCATCATGCCCGGCAGTCAAAAGCCCAAGCATAACAAAGGAGAATGGGTTAATTCGTATAGAAGTAGATGATGAACTGCTGGAAAAATGCCTGGAAAGAGCTTATCCATGGAAATGGGATTGGCAGGCAAAAGAGTTGGCTTCTGGAGTGTTTCTGGTCAATTTTCCATCTGTAAGCAGGATCAATGAAGCCTCTATATATGATTGGGTGGCGCTCAGGGGAGCTAAGATAAAGATAAACGTGAGGCAATGGACTGACGAAACAATGGCAGCGGGGAAGATGGACACTGTCTGGGTGCACGCTAAAAGAGTTCCCAAATCGCTTAAGAATTTCCATGGCTTATGCGAGGTCGGTTCAACTTTGGGGCAGGTCCTGAAGTGGACATGAAAACCCTAGGCGAGACTGGAGAAGTGAGACTGCTGGTGGGGTAGTTGACCACAAAAAGATACCTCAGATGACCAAATTGACAACGAAAAAATTGATGATCTACTACATTTACTTCCAGGTGGAGAAAGTAGTATAGGAGGGATGGCTGAGGCCAGAGGAGGAATACATCCAGAACTTTGATGAGATGGAAGACAGTATATCCCAGGAATTTGACAATAGAGATGCTAAGAGACATAAGAATGGGGAAGGAGAAAAAGGGGTGAAGGCAACTAAACAGACAATTCAAGCATTGATTGAGAGGGAGAAAGAACAGAAGAAGCAAGATGAAAGTGATGCCAGGAAGCTAACAGAAGCAAGGAATGCAGGGAAGAAGGTGAATGTTGATAGAGACAAGAGGGAAATTGGGGACAACGAGAAGTCTGCTCAAGCAGTTGCTGAGGAAAAGGGTGGACCTACGGAGGAAGGAGGCGGGGATACTGAGAAGCAGGAATTCTTTCTCAGTGACCAAGCTGATGAAAAAGTGGATTATTCTGGCACAGAACAGGGTGGTGCGGCGATGTCTGATTCTTCAGTCAGTTTTGGCACCAAGATGAAACTCATTCAGGGGGAAAACACACAAAACAGGATGGAGGCTTAGCTTGTCTGGAAGAGAGTGAGGAGAATGGTCCGAGATTTAGCGACAGACTTGCACCAAAGATTGATGTTCCCATTATGGATAGAGCGAAGAATCTGACTAAATCAAAAAACCTGGAGACTGATGGAGGTAATCCTTACCCCACTGTTTTGAATTCTTCAGATAGTAGTATTGTAGATATTGCTAGGTTAATTGGTATTGATCTGGGAGCCTCAATTGACAACTGCTAAGAGAGCAGGAGTACGCTAGAACGAATATCTTTTTAGAAAGTAAGAAAGGGGAGTCTGGGAAGGGATTGATAATAGAGCAGGATTTGCAGCCTGAGGTTGAGGATGATGTGTTAATGAAACTGCTACAACTTGAAAAGAATGATTGTGAGGGGTTAGATGAAAAAATTATGGGACACTTGGCCAGTAAAGCTGAGGGGCATGGGGCTAACATTGTTACTAATTTGGTGCATGTTAAGACTCCTGTCAAAACAGCTTTTGGGCAGGGGAGAGAGAAAAAGAAAAAAAGTAAATGTTAAGTGGTTTCATTTGGAATGGCAGAGGGACGGGTGACGTTGTGAAAAGATCATACATTAGAGACTGTGCCCGAGACTATAAGCTTGACTTTATTGGGATACAAGAAACTTTGAGACAGGATTATCCACCTAGTTTTCTAAAAACTATTAGTAGAAGTCAAGTCTTTCAATGGGAAGGTATTCCGGCAAGAGGGAGGTCTGGAGGGATTCTAGTTGGTGTTAACATTGATTCTTATGATGTGATTGAGAGAAAAGTAGGAACTTATTTTGTCAGTATGACTGTCACTAGCTAGTAAAGCAGATAATTTTACTTGGCAATTGGTAGTGGTCTATGGTGATGCTCAACAGGATGGCAAAGCTAATTTCTTGATAGAATTAGTTCATGTCATTCGAGCTTCCAGGATTCCTATTTGTATTGTTGGGGATTTTACTATGACTAGGAGAGCGAGTGATAAAAATAAGCCTGGTGGGTATAATAGATGGAGCCCTCTCTTTAATGATGTTATTGAACAGGGGAGCTTATGGAGTTGAGTTTGTCGGGTAGAAAGTACACGTGGTGTAATAATCATGAAGATCCCACATATGAGTGCTTGACAGAGTGCTCGTATCGCCGGAATGGGAGGAACATTTTCCCCTTGTGTGCGTATCGACTCTGCCTAGTGAACTTTCTGACCATACACCCCTACTGATTCAAGCTGGGGCTAGACCACATGTTCCGGCTAGTTTTCGATTTGAAAACTGTTGGATGCAGAGGGATGATCTCATAAAAATAGTAGAAGGTGTGTGGAAAAAGACATATGTTGGGACGGAGAATATTGAAATTTGGCAAAAAAAAAAAGGTTGACAAACCTGAGGAAAACTCTGAGAGGTTGGGATAGGAATGTTCAGGGGCAATATAAAAAAGAAAGGAAAATTGTAGCTGAAAAATTAAATGCAATTGATCTTAAGGGAGAAGTTGTGGGGCTCACTGGGCAGAACAGAAAACTCTACAAGAGCAGTTGAGAAAAATGGTTAGGGAAGAGGAAATTAAATGGATACAGAGAGCTAAAGAGATTGAGCTTGCGGAGGGGGATCTAAATACCCAATTCTACCATGCTAAAACAAATGGTAGAAGGAGGAAAACTATGATTACAAAACTAATGCAGGATGAGGGAGTGATTGAGTGCCAAAACAACTTGAAAAAGTATATTACAAACTTTTACAAGAAATTGTTTGGGCAACCTGCAAGGTCAACTATTGGCTTTGACGGGACAAACATCAAAACAATCTCTCTAGATGATGGGATTTATCTAAAAAAAGATTTCGCATTGGAAGAACTGAAGGAAGTTGTCTTTGGTATGGCTACCAACAAGGCATCGGGTCCGGATGGCTTTAATGTGGAATTCTACCAAAAACATTGGGATTTAGTTAAGATGGACCTTTTTGGGCTTTTAGTAGATTTTCATGATGGAAAACTTGATGTTGGTAGACTTAATTACGGTGTGATCATGCTAGTACGTAAAGGAAAGGATGCAGATGAAATTCACAAGTACAGACCAATCTGTCTTTTGAACGTAACTCTGAAAATCCTAACGAAAGTGCTGGTTAATAGACTTACACATGTAATTCAAAAAGTAGTTGAGCCGAGTCAGACAGCTTTCCTGAAAGGGAGGCACATCATGGAAGGGGTTTGCGTCTTACATGAGGTATTGAATGATCTTCATAGAAATAAAAAGTCGGGAGTTTTTTTCAAAATTGATTTTGAAAAGGCTTTTGATAAAATTAAATTGTCGTTTCTTTATCAAACGTTGGAACAGAAAGGTTTCCCAAAAGAGTGGGTGGATATGGTAATGAAAATAGTTACTAGTGGAAAGGTGGGAGTGAAAGTTAATGGGGAAATTGGTCCATATTTCTCCACTTACCAAGGTTTGAGGCACGGTGACCCCCTATCGCCTTTGCTTTTCGACCTGGCAGTGGATGTATTGGCAGTCTTAGTTGAGAGGGCTCAAGATCAAGGGGTTTTGAAAGGGTTAGCTTCTAATTTGATACGGAGTGTCGATTCTGCAATATGCAGACGACACGAATCTCCTGTTTGAAAATGACTTGGAGCAAGCTAGAAACCTCAAATTGATTCTTTGTTTCTTCGAACAACTTTCCGGCCTGAAAATCAACTTCCACAAAAGCAATATATACTGCATTGGGCAAGCTGCTGAGAACATTGAAGAGTTGGAAAACATTCTAACTTGTAATTCAGCTGTACTGCCAATGAAGTATTTAGGGGTGCCGGTAGACAAAAAAAGACTCAAACTCTCGGATTGGGACCCAGCTAGCGAAAAGATGAGGAATAAATTATGTCCCTGGCAAGGGAAAATGCTGGTTATGGGTGGTAGAGTGTCCCTAATAAATTTTTCCCTATCCAGTGTTCCTCTTTACATGTTGTCTTTCTATAGAGCTCCTGTGGGAGCCAAAGAGAAGATGGATGCGCCGAGGAAAAAATTTCTCTGGAGTGGGGATAAGGATAAATACCATTTGGTCAAATGGCAAACTGTATGTATGCCAAAAGATCAAGGGGGGCTGGGGATTCTGGATTTAGATTTAATGAATATTGCGCTGTTATCAAAATGGTTGTGGAAATTGTTAAATGAATCTGGGCCATGGCAGGAAATTCTGACAAGGAGACTCGCATTTTTGGCAGGGGTTGATGGAAGTTAAAAAAATGTTTTGGCCTTGTTGTAAAGTTGTTATTGGGAATGGAGAGAGGACAAACTTTTGGGAGGATATTTGGATTGCTGATGAGAGCCTAGCGGCTAAGTTCCCTAGACTTTTTCCAGTGTCAACAACAAAAAATTTAACAGTTAGGGAGGTGATAGTTGGTGGTTTAGATATTCTGAAATTTAGCAGAGCGAGAGTTGGAGATATCAGGGCGCAGTGGATGTAGCTTGTAGCCATGTTAGAAAATGTGACGCTCAGACAGAGACAGGTTAAAATGGACTTTGACTGCCTCTGGACATTTCTCTGTTAAGTCCTTTTATCTAGCTATGCAACTAAGCAACACCGTGCCTTATAAGTTCATCTGGAAGGTAAAAATCCCTCTGAGAGTTAAAACATTTATCTAGTTGGTGCTTAAAAAAAGTATCCTAACAAGGGATGTGTTACTCCATAGAGGTGGAAAATGTGAATCAAATTGTCTTTTCTGCGGGAAGAAAGAATCCATTTCACATCTCTTCTTCCTGTGTCCCCTGGCCATATACGTGTGGAATGTGGTTAGTTCGGCGGTAGGGGTTAACTGTCAGTTTAGATCAATTGATCAGTGCATCTCTAACTGGCTTAGGGGTTATGGGGGAAAAAAAGAGATTTGATGGCTGTGGGTATTGCTACGGTTTTATGGGGCATATGGAAAACTAGGAATTTGGCATGTTTCCAGAACAAGTGGCCTGATGAGCCCTGTTCTTTTCAGATTTGCTTGTGGATTCAAACCTGGAGTTCTTTGCAGGTGAAACAGGACGGAAAGGACAAACTTCTCTTCAGCGCTAAGGTGATCGAAAAGGTGGCGATGGAGGTGTATGGAGCGAGAAGCAGTTGGAGGTCATGGATCCCAAGACTGGAGGGATGAAAACTCTCCCTGGTTCGCGTTGGTTATTCGCCTCTTACCTGTGGAGAGGGAGGCTGCTATCTCGTTTTACTTAGTGTTGAATGTGTTGAACCTTCTGTGTTGAGATGTAATAATTCCTGTACTGCTACTCCTCCTAGAGCGTTCTATGTACTGTTGGTGTGTTTTGGCGTGTGAGGTGGATATTGTTATTTGGTTTCGTTAATGAAATCGGGGGAGCCCCTTTTATCTAAAAAAATAAGGTTATGCAAAGCTACGCAGAACCAACTCTGCAGAAACGAACTATGATAATGATGATTCGTTAGATAAAAGTATCATGCCAACCACGGTATACTCTACTGCGCACCGATGATACTTTGTTTATTTAAGTTAACCTGAGTAGACATGGTACTAGGATTTATATGCAGTTGACCTGGCTGTCCTGCTTGGCATCCCTGACGAACCTCCTCCAGTACCAGTGCTTGGCCCAGACCGAGCGCATGGCCTCCAGCGGCACGCCCTTGGTCTCCGGCAGCAGCGCCGCCATGAAGACCGTCATGGCCAGGACCCAACCGGCGTAGAAGACAAAAATGGCGTACTTCATGGCGCAGAGCAGGGTGATGAACACCTGCGTCTGAGCGAAGGAGAGGCTGAGCGCGATGGAGATGGTCATGGCCTGCCCCGCCGACCTGATCTCCACGGGGTAGATCTCGCTCGGCACCACCCACTTGAGCGGGCCCCACGACAGCCCGAAGCTGAACGTGTACATACACGTCAGCGCCAGCACCCCATACGCGTAGTTCTTCGCCATCGTCGTCGCGTGGTGCCGACCCAGATGGACTGCCAGTATCCACCCAACCGCCACCTTCAATGAATAGACAAAATTGTAAGTGACTGCTAGTGTTCGTGCCCGTGTCTATGTGGTGTGTTAGTTACCTGGCAGAGCATCATGGCGACACCGCCGACGAGGAACAAGAACCTGCGGCCGGCGCGGTCCACGACGAAGCTGGAGACGACGACGGAACTCAGGTTAACGAGGCTGAGTATGACCGAGCCCAAGATGGCCTTCTGGCTGCTGAACCCGACAGTCCGGAACAGCACCGGCGAGAAGACGGATATGACGATCATGCCGGTGAGGTCGAAGAAGGTGGGGATGGCCACCATCATCACCAGGTAGTGCCGGTACCCTTTGCCGCGCAGCCGCTCGAACGCGCCCTCGTCGTTCCGGCGGGCCTCCTCGACGGCGATGACGATGTCCTTGAACTCGTCTCCGACGTCGGCGTCCGCGCCTCTGATGCGCTGGAGCGATGAGCGTGCCCTGTCAGGGTCGCCGCGCATGACGAGGCTGCTAGGGGTGTCCGGGACGAAGAGCGCGCCCAGTACGACGATGATGGCCGGCACGCCGGCGAGGCCCAGAGAGACGCGCCAGCCCCAGCCCGGGATGCGGTTTGTGAAGTAGTTGGTGACGGTCGCGGCCAGCGTGCCGAGGACGAGGAAGAAGTTGTAGGCGGTGGTGAAGGCGCCCCGCCACTTCGCTGGCGCTGTCTCGGCGAGATACAGTGGAGCCGCCTGTGGTCAACCAGTCCATGTGTCATTGCGAGGGAATGGAACTTGTACCAAAATGTTTGAACCGAGTTAAAGTGGGCCGTCTCGTACAAGTACAAACTAGGCCTGTATATGCCATGCTCATGAGCCCAATAAAGTAGCGCTCCTCTGTAATGGAAACTGAAGAATTCTCTCGCGAAAGAAAAAACAAACTGAAGGTGGGAAGTCGATATACAGACCTGCGCGGTGAACCCAACACCGAATCCGAGCAGCATCCGGCCGATGATGAGCATGGCGACGTTGACGGCGGCGCCGTTGATGGCGGAGCCGGCGAGAAACATGACTCCGCCGGCGAGCATGACAGCCTGGCGGCCTACTCTCCGGCTCACGCGGCTCGCCACAAGCGACGACAGCATGCCGGCGATGTACAACGACGACGTGAACGCCGTGAGCATCTGGTTGTCGTACTTGCAGTACGCGTCACGCTTGGCTCCCTTCATCTCCCTCAGCACCTCCGGGAAGAACTTCTCCAGGAACGACTGCATTTGCGTCACGCCACCTGATTGAAATTTCACCATCGTTCATCAGAAATCAGTCATTTACACTGTAATTCGTCGAGCGGTCGACATCACGCTGCACGTGAGAAATAAATCCATCTGTAAAATCGCCCTGATAACGAATAAGGTACAACCTTTGACTAGTCGAGGATGCTAAAGGCAACAAACTATAGGATACATTATGTGCCGACATCGCAACAAACTGTACCAAGTCTCAGAATAACTTTCAAGCAAGAGGATGTCATACATATCTGCAAGAGGTATGCATATCTGCCGAGATCGCAACGAACTACACTGACTACAGCGACGTCCCACTAAACTAAAATCAAGAATATTGGCATATGTGCGTATTCTGATTCCTTCCAACTTCCTGCGGCTCTACTTAACCATCTCGTTAGGAGTACCTTAAATAATCCACAATGGGCTTATTCTAGCCACATGTTGTTTCCAGTCTATCAATCATGTACGAGTAATTTTCAGCATGTATATTTCTCCAGGACAAATTACATGGATATATAGGTATAGTAGTCATGTCTCGATCAATAGTGTCCGTAGTGCGATGACAAGTTGACAGCACCAACAACATGTGCATTGCATTTTGTCCAGTGTTCTTGGACAGAAACCGTGCATATATAAAGTTGACAAACCCCTGTGTCATGTTTCCAGGGAGCTCTCCGATCGACCCTTCAAGTGCTATCTTGTTTCCCTGTCCTGCACACGTTTACTTTGTGCAAGGTATGTTGCTGATTATTAGTGGGGTTTACTTTTGCTTTCGGCCGGAAACTTCATGCGTGTTACCACTGTGTAGTTGCGACACTGCCTAGCACACACATTGGCCCATTGCTGATGAGACCCTAGCTGTATGTGCATATAATGCTCTGCTAGTGGATGCCAAAGTTAGCATATATGGAGAGGTTTCGTATGGACAAGGTTCCAAAGAACCCAAACCACATGATAATAATTGATATGCCCTATTACTATTTTCTGTTAAGGATCAGTAGGGGCCAAGATCTACAGGGCCAGGCTGGATTCTCACCTAGCTAATGAAATGCTTCAACAGAAGATAGCAAGAGGGGCGGACGATAGAAACACAAATGTTCTGATTCCTGCCGTGGCGCCTTTGCAGGTGGCTACTTGCTGGATGTCATGTCCTCTCAGCTTTTCCTGTGAAGCAACGTACTACTCCAAGGCTGGTCTAAGATTCTACAGCTACATCTCATGGTGAAATAACGGCTCGCTTTCCGTCTACAGAAGTTGTAGAAGAGGATTCTGTTCTGCCCTGAAGAAAAATTCAGAGCGGGAACCAAATCCTGCTCTCTGTTTACTTATTCTTCCTCCGATAACGACTCCCTAGACAGCGAAATCGTGCTTAGTCAATGTGCCTGCCTTCTATGCTTTCGGTCAAAATTGAATACTCCCTCCGTTCCACATTCCACAATATATATAAGATGTTTTAGCTATCCAACATGTTATCTACATACATACTAATATGAGTACACATACACACTAAAATATGTCTACATACATCTAGATATATGTGAATGTAGACAAATGCTAGAACATCTTATATTTAGGAACGGAGGGAATACATTTTTACAAAAAATATTGGATCAAAGTTGATTTCTTTTCTTTGGTCCTATGCTACATCATATGTGGAAGAGTACACGCAGAGAAAATCACACACACTTTATGCGTTTCCTTGTATATATTGGGTTGAGAAAATCACGCAGAGAAAACCAACCCGGATGCATGTGCGCGCATATGCGGTTAGTCGGCGATGAGATGTTGATATTTCTTTGGACTAGAAGTTGCAAACGTAGAAGTACGTGCCCATCTGATATTTCTGTACTAATCCTTGGCGTTCTTTATTTTTTTGTCACCAGGACAAAATGATGATCTATAATTAGTAGTAAACCAAATACTAGTAGAGCGGTAACTTCTCCCGCTTAATTACTATGAATAGACAAGCCTAAAATTACTCTGTCGGTTCGTTACTTGGAAGGTTAATCAAGTGTAGCAGTAATACTCAAAACCCCATAGAGAAACTGTACATGACTTGAGCTGCACTCATGCCTCGTTCAAACTGAGGATCGAAGGTGTTCATGGTGAATTAAGCCATGAATAGAAGCAAGCATAAACTGTTCAGAGGACGCGCCCACCTGAGACGCCAATGTCGTAGCCGAAGATGAGGCCGCAGGAGGCGGCCATGAGGCAGGTGACCACGACGGAGATCGTCACGCGGCCGTCCCCGTAGCCGTGTGCGCGGCCGGCGCCGTCCGCCGAGGCGAACCCTCCTCCGGCCATGGCGGCTGCGCGCAAGCCTTGGCCGTCAATGAGTTAGTTGGGTTTGGAAGGCACAGTCTCGGGAGTAAACGACGGTTGCCGCTTTATATACAGGCTTTTGACATGATCACAGCGAACAGTGGAGCAATTGGATGGGGATAAATGTGTGTGCAACAGAATAATGCGTTGGGAAAGCGACATTTAGGGAATAAAATAGGGGCTGATGAGTTGTGTCGGGGAATAGAAATAGGAAAAGTTGGCCTACTTAGATTAATTACCGAATATAAGTTGATATAAGTTAATAAATACATTTTTTTTAACAAGCAAAGGGAGAGAGGGGGTTTTTATACATGCCATCTCCATACATTTGAGGAAGCACCATCGTCAAATAGGGCTTTGTGAGCCGATGAAGAGGCCCGACTCTGGTGGAGTCGAAGTCGATGTGGTTCGTCGACTGGGAAATGTCCACACGCTCCTCACATCTTGGAACTGCTGATTGTTATTGGCGTCGTCGAGGCAAAGCACCAGAGTTGCCACCCATGGACCGCCTTCCTAGTTCTTCGACCGTCATCTTCCCTCGCACATCGTCGTCGACGGCAAGGGTGACCACCATCCCACCCCCAATTGTCGCTAGAGGCGGGCGAAGGGGAGAGTGCCTGTGGCCTCACTGGGAGATTGTGGTAGGAACGAGGCCGCCGCCTTCTTGGCTTGAAGACGAAGGAGATAGGGGAACCAAAACGGCTCCGTATCAATATGGCGTGAATGAGTTCAGTCGAAGAATGGAAATAGGAAAAGTTGGGCTACTTATGAAATAGATTAAGAGATTAATTAACTATTACCCAACGTATGTTGATATATGTTAATAAATGTACATTTTCAATTGGCAAGGAAAAGGAGCTTTATCCATGTGATTATTCTATAAGGCAAGTGTGTGTGCTACTGTTTGAGTGACATGTGGTCCTTTTTTTGTGAAGAAAAACTTTCAATCTATTCATCAAATTGTCAAGGCGGTACAGAGCGCATGAGAAGTAACAGAAATTATATCCAAAACCGCAGACCACCTAGCAACGATTACAATCACTGAAGCGAGCTAAAGGCACGTCGTTGTCATCGCTCCTTCCATACTTGCATCTTGTTGTAATAGACAGTTGGATAGTCACCATGCCAAGTCTCACAGGTTCAGCACACCAGAACAGTAGTCGTCGCTGATAAAGAGAATCATAGATCAGAAGGATCCAACCTATGAACACACGTACGCAGACGAACGAACATCGGATCCAAACAGATCCACTGAATAAAAATGCTGATTGATTCTCGTGAGATCCGCACGCCCTCCGATGATGCTAGAGGCACCACGAGAACGGGTGCTATACGGGGAGAACCTTATTCCATTTTCAGTAAGCCGCTGCCTAAAATGTGGTCTTCGATACATGTGTTGCGAGTGATATATATAGCTTAACATCCAACTTAGGGTGAGATAGATATAATGGGAAATTGATCCCTTACCTAAAATGTAATTGAATTTTACGGGTTCGAGCATTTGTAGCAGGTCCGCCAAAACGGCAACCCGTAAAGTTGGTATCGCGTGCCACTCAAATTCAATTTGAGGTATAGAATTAGTTGTGACAAAACAGGTATACTAAATTCGTACTGAAATTTTTTGCTAAAAGACTTCACGCTAGATTTCATAGTTTTGATAGGCAAATAACAGTCCATATATTGTTCATACAAACATTTTAGGGCTAGCTTTTATCGACAAATCCTAACCTAACATAAAAAAAAAGAGCCTACCACTAGGTCCTTCTGCCGCCGCACTACTTGAAGCTGCGACGGAGTTCGCGCAAGACATGGCACTGGCGGTGCTCCTCCTTCTCCCACCGCCGCACGCGCTCGGTGCTCAGTGTCCTAGTGTAGGCCGCACGCGAATTGTTCCGCGTTCAGTGCGTCGAACAGCCGGGCGGCCCAACGGCGCCGCTTCTCAGTGCGCCACTCAGAGCGCATCGACTTGGCCCGGATGCACACCAGCGGCTCATCGTCGTCGGTGATGGCGGCGAGCTCCTCGGCATGGTTGGTGGACTAGGAGTCGACGGAGGAGTTGTCCTCGTGGGAGGAGGCGGGGTACTCTAAGGCCAGCAAAGCCTCCTCCACGTGTGCATCGTGGCCGACCGAAGGAGCCGCACCGCCGAAGCCGGCCAGAGGAGGAGTACCGCCGAGGCCACGCTCCACATCGGGGCGGATGAGATCGACAAATTTCTCGCTAGAGTTATTCTTCTTCGCGGCGGAGAGGATGGGGGGCTAATTCTAAATCCCCCGGTACCCATGATATAATGGCGGAGAGGGCGATTTTTCTTGGCCTAGGCTGATATCCTGTTCAGGTAAAAAAAAAGGCCCAAACCCGCATATTGGCTGGAAATTTTCAGGTCAGGCCGTTTTCCATTATCTTATAAAGGTTAGCAGAAATTCTCCGTAGTAAAAAGTGTTTTAGCTTTTTATTTCATCCTTTAGATATCTCCAAAAGAATTATTCTTTCAAAAAGAATTATTCTTTCGAAGTCGTTGGCTGAGATCCATTTTCACAAGGTTACATTGAACGAACCTAGTTCTCAGATAAACAATAAATATATGCACGAACCTGGTTCTAAGATAAGCATTGGTTTGCGAATGTTAACCCTCGGGATTCCCCAAACTGTAGTAGTTTCTCAGTATTTACAAAAAGCTCCCGGCCTCTTTTTTTCAGAACTGAGAAACGCAAACCGGTGCGAGCGAGTCCTGTCAGTTGATGAATTGCAGTACCAAATTGGGCGTTTTACACCTCCTGTGGACTGGATTCAGGATTCTGATAAACTTGGATGGGTCCTACGACCATCTATCAGGCGCTAGTTTGGTAGGGTATGATCGGCAGAGACCACGACGGGAATATTACCTTCACACCAGCTGGTGCGATCCAGAGTCCAGAGAGCAAGTGAACCGATGCAAACAGAAGCTGAAGTACTGATAAATGCTTCTGACTGTATTGGGCGAGTGAATTGCGGAGAATATGGGTCGGAAGATCGATCTTTGCTTCTGACTGTATGGGACTAGTCCAACGATCAAGACCTCTGACTAGGATATGGCGCCCCTGGGAGCTCTGTTACGCGAAGCAAAAGGCGTATTTGGTTGGGCACATAATTTTCAACCAACCCCGCTGAATGTAAAAATAGTGCATTTGGTTGCCTGCGGTCAAACTGATCAGTGTTGTCAAAAAAAGTACTCCCTCCGTCCAACAATAACTATCTCAAGTTTGTTAAAAAGTGGATGTATCCATACATGTTTTATTTCTAGATACATCTACTTTTTTGACAAACTTGAGACAGTTATTATTGGACGGAGGGAGTATATGCAGGAAAGAGGACACTTCTCTCGCTGCTACATTTGAGCCGCCGCCATGAGGTTTTTTCTTGCCCTCCAGCGCCGACGTAATACACTTTGAAAACTGGTCATAAGCCCGAATCAGTTTTTTTTATCTTCCTCTGTTTATTCATACATGTAAACATGCTTGAGTTTTACGCAAAAAAAATCTCCAATTTCTTGGTTTACTCAGACTTCGCTGTTGAAGCCACGATGTTTTTTTTTACCTTGTGCACAGTTCTCCTAATTGTCCCATGTATCCATGCTATGAGCGTATTTACATTATTTTCCTTTCAAATATATATAAATGTACGTTTGATACATACAATTTTTTATGCCTTATCTATTCACACTATATGCATTTTTCACTGATTCCCTTCGTCAGGTTGTACCAAAGATTTAAAAGACATAGCCCATTCCAATCTGGATATCCAGGGTTATCTCTAGCTGGATGTGAATGGATTATAACAACTACTAGATCATTTAGGCACGCGTTGCCGCGCCCGTTCATTATATAAATAGATTGTTAGGAGAGTTGGAACAATGCTGGCGAGTGTTACCTCCCTAGTCCATTCTTAAGTTGGGGATTTGTTTTCAATATGAATAAAGAGGAACATTAATATTAAATTTACATGATCTAACCTATAGATTTTCTTACTAAAAGTTGAATTCAGTCTGTTCGCTGATTTAGGACGCATGAGTTCCTTTTATTCCACTACTAAGGGTTGGATGGCGATGGGCCTGATTGTGTGTCATCGTTGCGAATTGATATAATTTTATTTGAAAGATATGTTATCGTCTGTAGCTTGAATTTTTTCATGGATGTTTCAGAACTTTTTATGAGTTGTTGGCAGATGATCGTTTACTTAGCATTCTCAGCAGCATCAACACCAACAAGCAAGAAGAGGACACAACAAGAATAATTAAAACGTGAGTACTCATAGGCATGATGGTCGGGCAGGACCATCAAATAAGCAGCAAAACAATGAACCAAGGGACTGCTAAACACACCATGTAACTAATTCAGGATAGCACAATGTGTGTACAACATAATTTACTAATTACATCATGTACCCAGATAACAGAAGTTGCAACATACAGCAGTAGGAGGAAGTCACCCAACATCCACTTACGCATGCTTTCTAGTCGATCTGTAAAAGACGGTGAGAAAGAACCATGAGCTGTTGTGTTAGGGAAAAAATGCTACGAATAATATTTAGCATTTGCACTGGTACCATCTAGAAAAACTAACTGTACATATTAGAGTAGTAGGAACATATTTAGGTAAAAAAACCTAGATCAGCTGAACCAAATTTTCAGCAATTCATAAAAGGTACATCTGAAGATAAATGGGTAGTGAATCCCCTGTAAGCTATCATCCATGCAAAATAAAGAAAAAATACATCAGTAAACAATGAACAACCTCTACATCTTGTACTCGAATAATTAA
The DNA here is from genome assembly GCA_947311845.1 of Poa pratensis. NCBI lineage: Eukaryota > Viridiplantae > Streptophyta > Magnoliopsida > Poales > Poaceae > Poa > Poa pratensis. The sequence goes on from CAMZMU010000053.1 coordinate 38,528,199, forward strand.
GCATACGCATAAACTTTCTGAAAGACTTGAAAATAATCATATGATACGTGTTAAATGGAAATTGTGCTTCCTTTTTTCTCTTTAATTCATATAAATCATCATCAATCAGGACATTTATTTGGATCTTCAAGAAGGACATTAAATCTTACCCACCCGTTCATTCTCCACAACCTCTTCTCTGCTGCAAAATATACAGAACAAAAACCGATATTTTCAAATCGGAAGACTCGGATACAACTAATTCCTACACTCCTTATATTTTCTTGATCAAAAAAATAAATAGTACACTATAAGGTTTTTCAATCTTGCAAAAGCCAAAAAGGCATAGCTGGAAAGATACTAAAGGACTGTTAGGTTTCTGGTAGAACTTAAACTGACTAACAGAAACTTTTCACTCTGAATAATAGAAAATCGGTAGGCAAGAACGAATATGTTGATCTATTTTCTTTACTGGCTCAAATATCGCAGCACATAGGATGAGTATATAAAATACAGCGAAGGGGGAACATACCATCATGCAGTAAATAGTCTGCTATATCAGCAGTTCATGACCGCTCACAGTGTGCATCATCTCCATTTTTCTGCTGAAATAATAAAAACTAACCAAAGAACTCAAGATTAGTCCAGTCCAATATACTTATACATGCAAAGCACTGGTTCCTAAATTATCTAGACAGGGTATTGGAATTATATGAGTAAACAATTATCTAGTTCGTAACCATACATTCAACCGGGCTGGAGAATAGACCAGTGGATTTAAGAATATGTGTACTTGTCTGCTTAGATATCTGCAGGAGCGACGGTCAAAGAACATCTTTTCTAGAGAGAATTCCTTCCTTGGCCCTTGCTTAAAATTTTGTTCCCTATTTGGCCCTAAAAAATAAAATCTTCCCAATTTATCACCTAAATTTCATTTCCTTCCTTATTTGGCCCTATAGTGCAGTTTGAGCATTAAAAAGACTTCTTTACCCCTGATAAATAATGTGACAAAGAAATATGAGGTGGGCTGCACATCGGGCGCTGCCGGAGCAACGGCCACGGCGAGCCAGAGGGGCAGAGGACGACGGCCGAGGACGGCGGTCACGAGCACAAGAACGTCCACGCCAGGAGATCGTCGGGGCAGAGCATGGAGCTCCTCTAGCCAGAGGAAGTCGGAGCAGGAGGCGGTGCGGCTCGGGGCCGGACATGCGCTGGGTCGACGACGGCCGGGCTTGGGGCCAGGGGAGAGTGGCACCGGGGCAGAGGAGGTCGGAGCCGCGGCCAGGTGCAGGAGGGCGGAGGACACGTCGGTTGACGCCGGGGCGGCGCGTCGACGAGGCAAGGATGGGGAGCGCGGCGACGCCCGGCCGCGGGGCGAGGGAGGAGCAGGGGGCGCGGCGCCGGAGGCCGGAGGAGAGGCGCGGGTGGAGGACGGCCGGCGGCGCGGGGCCCGGAGCCGGCCGGAGCAGGGAGCTCGGGCGGTGTGTGCGTGCGGTGTGGGTTGTGTGCGTGTGTGGCTGAGAGTGAGGATGCAGCGGATGCTCGCTCAATGGAGGCCCTTGCTTTACGGGATGGTCTTCAATTGGCTAGCGATCTGGGTCACACTCACATTACGGTGGAAAGCGATGCTTTGCAAGTACTCCCTCCGTTTAGGTTTATAAGTCCTCTACGTATCCCTAGGTCGTAAATTTGAGCAACATAATATGATTTATATATTATAGAAAATATATAATTAGAAAATTCAGACTTTATATTTTCTAATGGTATAATTTTTATATTTTAATTATTTTATTATATTAGTTAAATTCACGACCTAGGGATACGTAGAGGACTTATAAACCTAAACGGAGGGAGTAGTCAGGATGTGCAATTCGGGCACTTTTGTGAGGGCGGATATTGGTGCCATCTGCCGACAGATCAAGGAACTGGAAGATAGCTTCATTAGCTGTGTAATATCGCATGTACCACGAGAAGCTAATGAGGCTGCACACTTATGTGCTAAGCAGGCTAGGAGTAGTAGACGCCGATGCGTATGGGTGAATTATGTCCCATCATTCCTCACTGAATGTATATATGCATCCATCATGTACTATGCCTGAGTAATTTATAAAGTTTGTGAGTTGCAAAAAAAAAAGAAGAAGAGGAAACTGTGCCCGATGTGCAGCCCACCTCATATTTCTTTGTCACATTATTTATCAGGGGTAAAGAAGTCTTTTTAATGCTCAAACTGCACTATAGGTCCAAATAAGGAAGGAAATGAAATTTAGGTGATAAATTGGGAAGATTTTATTTTTTAGGGCCAAATAGGGAACAAAATTTTAAGCAAGGGCCAAGGAAGGAATTCTCTCTCTTTTCTATAGGGAGTGCACAATCTCCATATCCACCTGCAACAGAGCAAAACTGTACATATTAGTCATAAGTCATAACATGTTATATTTGCCTTTTTAAAAAAGAACACTATAGATTTTCCTTTTTTCAACATAGATGTGCCGAACTGAACCTTGCGAACCTTGCAAATCAGATGACTATTCAATGGATTAGATGGAACCTACTTTGTTTAGATCTTCACGGTTGATATCCAATGAAGGCCTGCTGCCACACATGGACCTCAACGGGATGGACTGCCCGTCCTTGTGCTCCTGCTCGCACTTGCAGGGGAGACAGAACTGCAGCGGAGGTATATATGGCAGAAGCAGTGAACTCCAATCGCCCCCCAGATAGAACTGAACCTCAGCTTCCTCAGATCAGCCGGCGTGGCCTTCGTCTCTGCCACTTTGTTTTTTTTTTTTTTTTTGCGGGGGTCTCTGCCACTTTGTTGTCCTGCGATTGGATCAGATCAATTTGTTTGATCGTACTGGTAGCAGCGAAATAAACAAGACGAAAAGGGAGATTTAAGGATAGATGTGCTGTGGGGAGCAACCTAGCCGAAGATCATGGCTCCTGGAGGTTCTGTTGCCACAGCGAGAAAGGGATGGAAGGGAGAGTGAGGCGAGGGAAGAATATATAGGGGCATGAAGTGAAGGAGATGAGGCAGCACTCGCTGACGGTGAGTTGTGCACGATGGCTGCCATCACTGCCATGGAAGAACTGAAAATTTACTGCATCTTTGAATGCCGGCGTAATCATCCTTAATCATCCATCGATCCTTCGAATCCTGCAGTCGCTACAGCTTCCGAGTTCGCATCGGCGTAGGAGAAGCCCCAAAACGACCGACCATGGGGTCGGACGCCCGGCCACATCGCATCCATGGTGCCGGTCGGCGCATCGCGCTCGCTCTGGAGGATTCCGTCCGCTCGCATCTTTTTCGCCCGCTAGCGTTCTGCGTTGACTTTTTTTAGAACGCGATCGTAAGCGGTCGCTTTGTTGGGCCTTCTCGCGTCATTCGGCCCAAATGAACCTCGGAAGGCCAAAATGATGCCCAGAGCAGCGTCCCTCAGGGATAGCTGGCCCAGTGCGGGATTAACCGAGAATCCAACGGCCAGAAACGTGACAAGAGGGAGATCTGACGGCCTGAATTGCTCATATCGTGAGAGGGGTGTGAGAGGCCTCCTATTTGGCTCAGTTATAATATCCCTAATTGCCATAATTAATTTATTGGCTATCTGAGACGTACGATTGCATGTGCACTATTGTTTTCAGGAAGGAACACATATGTGTCATATTTGATTGAATTTGTGTGAAACATAAATGAAACATCTATAAACCCTCCGCGAGATGGAGTGAGTGCTGATTCCCGTAATAGAAGGGTATTTACACAAAATTATCAAAATCAACAAATCTTATGTGTACTATAGATTAATTTTGTACAATTAGTCTATATGCAAATTTATCAGCAGTCAACGGATCAGAGATGGAGGCGCGGTTGATTTGTATTTGCCTATGAATGTTATCAGGTCTCTACCTTAAAATAAATCTCCATACATTAACGCAGCCATAGGGTATAATTTCTGCACATACAGTTAACGGAAAGAAGTCCTACGTCTATAAATTAGGTGAAAATGAATCAATCGTGGGTGCACAAATGAGCTTGCACAAAATTGATGTGTTTTTTTTTTTTTTGACACTAAAATTGATGTGTTTCGACTGCATCGTATGTGTGGGAATCCATGCGGCGTGGGTCTCCCCGAGGTTACAGTTTTTTCCGGTGGCCCGACTACACATGCAGACATCATGCCTAGGCCGGTTATACAAACGGTTCCAATGGGGCGCTATTTCCGACATACTGTCTTGTGGCAGCCTGCACCAATCCAGTGATTACCGTGTGTCCCAAACTGCTTGGTGCCTCACATGATTTAGCTTCAGGCCAAAGAACATTTAATTTATTTTTTGAAAAATGCACAATACTTTTAAAGGTACCCCATTTTGATACAAGTTCCTTCATTTTTATAGATCTACCGATTTGTATTATTTCATATTATGGTAAAAAACGACCACATAAGTTCCCCAGTGGCGGAGCTGCGACTAGATTATGTGGTCAAGCGACCACACAAAAAATTGGAGAGTAATAAAGCCCCAGCTATGAATACACTATAAATGACCACATAAATTCTAATTTTTGACATCATGGTAGTTTATTTTGAGCTTTGACATCACTAACCTCTACCGCTGGCTCCGCCACTGAGTAGAACTAGTACTAGTACCCAGCAAATCTCGTATAAACGGAAGGCCTCAGGAGCTCCCACAACAACCATGTAGATGACATTATGTTTATGAATTAATGAAGTGCACTGGTTTCCCTAAAAAAAGGTACAGAATGAAGATTTCACATGTCTTTGCTTCTTCACAAAATGTTTACTTTAGGTATTTGTTTGTTTGAGAATTCAGCACTTTCTTGATGTGGTTCCTCATGATGGCACCAACCCCCATCCGAGAAGAAGAGAATAAAGCTGCATCAACATTTAATATTGCCAAACCATCCGACGAGGGAGACCAAGTTGGAGCTAACAAGTTTTCACATCTTTGGACGGTCGGGGCGGGGGGAAGGGGATGCAACAAAAGATGCAACAGGACAATCTGAATGTATGCTTTTATCTTCTCAGCGAGTTTTGATACGTCTCAAACGTATCTATAATTTTTGATGTTCCATGCTTGTTTTATACCAATTGCTACATGTTTTGCATCTACTTTATATCACTTTTATACATTTTCTGGGACTAACCTATTAACAAGATGCCACAATGCCAGTTCCTGTTTTCTGCTGTTTTTGTACTCCAGAAAAGCTAGTCTGGAAATATTCTCGGAATTGGACGAAATTTTACGGAGGCCCCTATTTTACCAGAAGACTCCATGGGCCAGAAGGACAAGTCCGGGGGAGGCCCGAGGGCCCCACACGTGGGCAGGGCGCGGTTGGGCCTTGCCCGGCGCCCTGGGGTGGTGTCGTCTCCTCGGTCACCGCCTCGCGACGCCCTTTGGACTATATATTGCCCTTGACCTAAAACTCACAAAACAATTGACGAAACTCCCGAATACATCTCCGTGCTCCGCCGCCACGAAACTTCATTTCGGGGGTCAGAAGGTCCTGTTCCGGCACCCTGCCGGGACGGGGATTGACCGCCGGAGCCTTCTCCATCGACGCCACCGCCTCCATCATGCTCCGTGAGTAGTTCCCCCATGGACTACGGGTTCTAGCTGTAGCTAGTTGGTACTCTCTCTCCCATGTACTTCAATACAATGATCTCATGAGCTGTCTTACATGATTGAGATCCATATGATGTAATCGGTGTTGTGTTTGTTGGGATCCGATAAATATTGAATACTATGTCAAGTTGATTATCAATCTATCTTATATGTTATTTAAGATCTTGCATGCTCTCCGGTACTTGTGGTTGCCTTGATCAAGTAGTTGCATGTATCTCCAAGAGAGAGTATTTATGCTAGATAGTGGGTTCATGCCTCCATTTAACCTGGGACAGTGACAGAAAGTTCTAAGGTTGCGGATGTGCTGTTTCCACTAGGGATAACCTAACAATGCTATGTCCACGGTCATATGTATTTGTTTACATTACGCATTTTACTTAATGCAATTATCCGTTGCTTGCAACTTAATACCAACGGGGAACTCGGATGACAACCCGGCGGTGGATTATTAGTCATAGACGCTGTTGGATAACGGTCTATGTATTTGTCGTAATGCCCAATTAAATATCATAATAGTCATCATGTCATATATATGCATTGTCATGCGCTCAATATTCTGTCAATTGACCAACTGTAATTTGTTCACCCAACACTTGTTATTGGAGAGTTACCACTAGTGTAGATAGCTGGGAACCCCGGTCCATCTGTCATCATCATTGCTTTCCCGTCAACTCCACGCAAGCAACTATTTTCTGGTGTCATTGCTTCTGTGTTACTGCTACTGTTGCTCTCATATTACTGCTGCTTTCACATCACGTTTGTTACTAGTGCTTTCTCAGGTGTGGTGGAATTGACAACTCCGCTGCTAAGGCTTATAAGTATTCTTTGTCTCCCCTTGTGTCGAATCAATAAATTTGGGTTTTACTTCCCTCGAAGACTGTTGCGATCCCCTATACTTGTGGGTTATCAAGACTATTTTCTGGCGCCGTTGCCGGGGAGTAGAAGTTCTTCAGGAAGCTCTCTGTCTCCCGTCAACAGCTCCTATTTTCTGGCGCCGTTGCCGGGGAGCATAGCTCTACTCATAAGTTCACCTGGGGAGTACACTCTACCTCTCTCTCTGTTTTTATTTTATTTTGTTTTGTCTAGTTTACTTTTGTCTAGTTTTATTTTGCTTAGTTTATTTCTGTTTTGTTTAGTTTACTTTTGTTTAGTTTATTTTTGTCTAGTTTTATTTTTCTTATATACCCGAAAATCCATAAAAATTTAAAAACCGAAAATCTAAAAAAAATGTTGCTATGGAAGAACATGCTAGAACCTCTATGTTTATGGAAGCTAAAGAATTATATATAAAGTATAGAGAATCAAGAGAGGGTAAAATCATGAGAGGCATGTTAAAAAAGTTAAATCAAATTGCTGAAATTTTGCTGGAACGCCATGATATAAATTGTTGCTCTGAACAAGATACTAAACATCTTAAATTCCAATGTGGCTTTAGTGAAGAAGTTTTAATTATGAACTATCATTGGAATAACTATATTCATTTTGGAGCTGAAGAAGTAGAACAATTTGTTTTACTTATGGGAGCTTCTGAAATAGACTCCTTCATGGCTAAAAATTATGAAACCTGTGTTGCTTGTAATAAACTTAAAGAAACGGTCTCTTTTATTCTTGATTATTGCCTAGAAAATTTCAGCAATAATTGTTATATCATTGATTATAAAGAGAGACTCATTAATGCACAAGAATGTACTCACAATTTGCAGGAACCTGTAGAAGAAGAAACTATTGCTGAAACTGAAAGCTCATTGGATGAAAAAGAGGAGGAGAGTGATGAACAAAAGGAGGAAGAATGGAGTAGCTACCCATGCCTACCTTCTAATGAGAGTAACTCTTTATCTCTTACACTATTTGATTGCCCTCCATGCTTACCAAAGGAGGATGAATGTTATGTTCCTGTGGATTCTCTTGAAATATTCCCTATGAGTAAAACTTGTGAGAATAATTATGCTACTGTTATTTATGATAATCCATGCTATTTTGATAAATCTTATGATAATCCTTTATTTGTGCCTGATATCGAAATGCATGGTACTAAAGAGTTTTGCTTAGAAAATGTTTATGATAAAGCTCTAGATGATGGTCCTATATTGGTTGATAATATTAATTGTACTACTAATGAAAATGGGATTGGAGAGGTCTTGACTTTATCTAGGAGTCCCATACCTCTTGAGAATGATCAATCATCTTGTTATAAAATTGTTAAAAGTGGGTTTGAAAGTTTTAATCCCACTATTTTTGAGCTTGATAAGAATTATGTGTTTGTAGATCATGAAAAGCATGCTTTATGTGATAGTTATATTGTTGAGTTTGTTCATGATGCTACTGAAAATTATTATGAGAGAGGAAAATATGGTTGTAGAAATTTTCATGGTACTAAAGCACCTCTCTATATGCTGAAAGTTCTGAAGTTACTCTTGTTTTATCTTCCTATGCTTGTCACTTTGTTCTTCATGAATTTATTTGTGTACAAGTTTCCTATGCATAGGAAGTGGGTTAGACTTAAATGTGTTTCGAATTTGCTTCTTGATGCTCCTTTTGCTTCATTTTCTATTTTTATGTGAGCATCTTTAAAACTATCAAGCCTAGCTAAAAGGCATTAAAGAAAAGCGCTTATGGGAGGCAACCCATTTTATTTTTCTGCAATTTTTCTTTTATTGAGTCAAGGAGTTGTTTACTTCTGTAGCAACTCCTTTGTATCTTTATTTTCTCGCATTGTTGTGCCAAGAGTAGCCTCTAATGATAAGATGATGCTTAATTTTGATTGCTGCGCAGAAACAGATTTTTGCTGTTCACTGTACGAAATTCCTAAAATCACCAGATTGTTAAAAATCTAAAAATTTTGTGCGTAATCTTTATGAATGTCTGAAACTTTCATTAGTTCAGAGTTTCTCGATCTGAGCGTCGTAAGTGCCTCGAAAAAATTCGTCTTTGCGGACTGTTCTGTTTTAGACAGATTATGCCTTTTTATTTTTCGCATTCTCTCTTTTACTAGTGTTGAGTGAAATTCTTTTTTGGGTGGAAGAGCTTCACATAACATCAGTGGCTGTAGCTAATGTTTAAAGTAACAAATCATATTGCGTCTTTATAGAACATGTGAATTTTTGATTATGCACTAACCCTCTAATGAGATCTACTTTGAGTTTGGTGTGACGGAAGTTTTCAAGGGTCAAGAGAGAAGGATGATATAATAGGATCAAGAAGAGTGAAGAGCTTAAGCTTGGGGAGGCTCCCATGGATCTCCCCAGCATATTTCAAGAAGACTCAAGCGTCTAAGCTTGGGGATGCCCAAGGCATCCCCTTCTTCATCGTCAAAATTATCAGGTCATCTCTAGTGAAACTATATTTTAATTCTTTCACATCATATGTGCTTTTCTTGGAGCGTCTGTGTGCTTTTTATTTTCAGTATTGCACTTTTATTTTCAATAAAGCTTGACTGGACCCTAGCATTCTTGATTGGGAGAGAGACACGCTCCGCTTTTTCATGAGAATACTCCTATTCTTCACTTATATTTGTTGAGTATTCATATCTAGCGCTGTTCAGCTTTTAGCTCTTGTTTTCATGTATCTCTTGTCAGAGCTATTAGCTTTCTTTTGTAGAAAGTACTCTCTTGCTTCACTTATATTTGTTTGGAGAGTTGATGAAATAAATTGATTGGTGTTTGGTTGGTTCAGAAAATGTTGCATGTGGTAATTGGTATAAGGAAAAACTTGCTTAATCTTGTAGATCACTAAAATGGATAACTTGATGCTTGTCAATTGTTTTGAGTTAACAAGTAGATCATGATTAAATTGTGCATCACATGAGTTAAGCCTATTAGTGAAGAACTACCGTAAAGCTTGTTGAAAATTTGGTTTGCATCGGTGGTATCTCTAAGGTCTAGATATTTTCTAATAACAGGGTTTGGTTAACAAGGAAGACGGTATGAAGTCTTATAACGTTTGCAATATGTTTGTCATATAAAACTTGGTGTACGGGTTGATATTCTTGTTTGCTTACATAACCTTGCTAGCCTAAACTCTGTACTGAGAGGGAATGCTTCTCGTGCATCCAAATCCTTGAGCCAAAATCCATGCCATTTGTGTCCACCATAACTACCTATATGTGGTATTTCCTTGCCACTCCAAGTAAATTTTTCATGTGCTACCTTTAAATTATTCAAAATGTTATTATTCCCTTTTTGTGTCAATGTTTACTAGCTCATGAGGAATTAGTGTGGTTATTCTTTATTCTATTTGTCGAGTGGACTTTTACACCTGGACTAGTGGCATATACATCCGCTTATCCAATAACTTGCAAAAAGAGCTGGCAACGGGGTGCCCAGTCCCAATTAATTACAACTTTAACCAATTAATTCTCTTCACACTTTTGCCCTGATTCATCAGTAAGCAATGACAAACAGTGAAATACCTGAATGTGTGTAAACCAAAGAGAAAGAGGGATGATCTGCCTTGCTGGTAGAAATAACGTCCTTCATGGGAGCCGCTCTTAAAAGTCCGTTTGACAGGTAGAATACTGTTCTCACCCGCTACCATTCGTTGACAATTAACAAACACCTCTCAAAAATAGATACTCCTCCATGGTATGTGATTGATGGAAGGCACCCGAGGATTCGGTTAGCCATGGCTTGTGTTAGCAAGGTTGGGAGGAGTATCAAATATTTTATGCAATCTCTATATGCTTTCAAAAACTAAAAGCTCTAGCACATGATTTAATCCCTGCTTCCCTCTGCGAAGGGCCTTTCTTTTACTTTTATGTTGAGTCAGTTTTCCTATTCTTTCTGTCTTCCACAAGCAAACACTAGTGTCAACTTTGTTACAACATGCGTTATATGCAATGTATTGGACTTGTTATACTACTTTGTGTTGACAATATCCATGAGATAAATATGTTGAAAGTTGAAGCAAATGCTGAAACTAAATTCTTCCTTTGTGTTGATTAAATACCTTTTGTTAGAAACTATTGCTTTATGAGTTAACACTTATGCAAAACTGTTTGATGCTTGTCTCGAAAGTACTATTCATGAAAACGTTTAGCTTGTGTGATTCATTGTTTACTCATTATCTATTTGGTAGCAAATTATAGACCATTGACTTGGATCACTTCATTCATTTACATGTGCCTTGCAATATTATATGATCAAGATTATGATAGTAGCATGTCACCTCAAAAATTATTTGTTTTTATCGTTTACCTACTCGAGGACGAGTAGGAACTAAGCTTGGGGATGCTGATACGTCTCAAACGTATCTATAATTTTTGATGTTCCATGCTTGTTTTATACCAATTGCTACATGTTTTGCATCTACTTTATATCACTTTTATACATTTTCTGGGACTAACCTATTAACAAGATGCCACAGTGCCAGTTCCTGTTTTCTGCTGTTTTTGTATTCCAGAAAAGCTAGTCTGGAAATATTCTCGGAATTGGACGAAAATTTACGGAGGCCCCTATTTTACCAGAAGACTCCATGGGCCAGAAGGACAAGTCCGGGGGAGGCCCGAGGGCCCCACACGTGGGCAGGGCGCGGTTGGGCCTTGCCCGGCGCCCTGGGGTGGTGTCGTCTCCTCGGTCACCGCCTCGCGACGCCCTTTGGACTATATATTGCCCCTGACCTAAAACTCACAAAACAATTGACGAAACTCCCGAATACATCTCCGTGCTCCGCCGCCACGAAACTTCGTTTCGGGGGTCAGAAGGTCCTGTTCCGGCACCCTGCCGGGACGGGGATTGACCCCCGGAGCCTTCTCCATCGACGCCACCGCCTCCATCATGCTCCGTGAGTAGTTCCCCCATGGACTACGGGTTCTAGCTGTAGCTAGTTGGTACTCTCTCTCCCATGTACTTCAATACAATGATCTCATGAGCTGCCTTACATGATTGAGATCCATATGATGTAATCGGTGTTGTGTTTGTTGGGATCCGATGAATATTGAATACTATGTCAAGTTGATTATCAATCTATCTTATATGTTATTTAAGATCTTGCATGCTCTCCGGTACTTGTGGTTGCCTTGATCAAGTAGTTGCCTGTATCTCCAAGAGAGAGTATTTATGCTAGATAGTGGGTTCATGCCTCCATTTAACCTGGGACAGTGACAGAAAGTTCTAAGGTTGCGGATGTGCTGTTGCCACTAGGGATAACCTAACAATGCTATGTCCACGGTCATATGTATTTGTTTACATTACGCACTTTACTTAATGCAATTATCCGTTGCTTGCAACTTAATACCAACGGGGAACTCGGATGACAACCCGGCGGTGGATTATTAGTCATAGACGCTGTTGGATAACGGTCTATGTATTTGTCGTAATGCCCAATTAAATATCATAGTAGTCATCATGTCATATATATGCATTGTCATGCGCTCAATATTCTGTCAATTGCCCAACTGTAATTTGTTCACCCAACACTTGTTATTGGAGAGTTACCACTAGTGTAGATAGCTGGGAACCCCGGTCCATCTGTCATCATCATTGCTTTCCCGTCAACTCCACGCAAGCAACTATTTTCTGGTGCCATTGCTTCTGTGTTACTGCTACTGTTGCTCTCATATTACTGCTGCTTTCACATCACGTTTGTTACTAGTGTTTTCTCAGGTGTGGTGGAATTGACAACTCCGCTGCTAAGGCTTATAAGTATTCTTTGTCTCCCCTTGTGTCGAATCAATAAATTTGGGTTTTACTTCCCTCGAAGACTGTTGCGATCCCCTATACTTGTGGGTTATCAAGTTTGCGTTGTTGCTTCATCCTTTCATCACTACGAACTACGTCACGAGCATTCCAGATGTGCAACACTGTCACAATCAAAGTAACCGACTCACGGTCATCTGATATTGCCAAAAAAATAAGTAGCCAAACTTGGTATTGACAAAATGCGAGCGTCGAATATGTACAGGGGAAATCTGAAGTTTCTTACAAAATTTCCCGACTTTGAAATACCATAACTTGCTCATTTTCAAATCCAAATCCAAATATTATTTTTGCATATGTTTTTTTTAAGAATATCTTTAACATGCCACTAGTTTCACTTAATTGGAAGTTCATTTGCTAGGGATTAAACTTTCAAGGTATTGGAAAGGGTTTTATAACCGTAAGGGTGATGACGAAAAGGTGGCGTCGAACCAGCTCGTCATTGATTTCGGAGGCATCCCAGACGTCGAGGCGTTGGGGTTGCGCTCTAGCAGTCGAGTCCGAGCTCAGCACAATGCGGATGCCACTCAGATGGAGCGGGCAATGGCATGGGCTGAGAGGCGACACTCCTTGCCAGGTACGAATCTAGACACTCGTTTTTCAATTCTGTCTTTCTCTGATAAGGAAATTGTCGATAGAGCGTCTAAGTTGGGGGTTTCTTTAGGGACAAATGATTTAACAGCTACTGTCTCGGCATCTTTAATTAAGAAATCTGAACTAGAAAGATCTGTTAATATTTTACAACACAATTTAGAGGATAATTATGATGAACATCCCCATAGTTTGATCCTTAATAGGGCTTCGTGCCTTACCGAAGATCTAGAAGAGGATGATATTTCTAGATCGTTGGAGGATAGGACTGATTTCTCAATCCAGTCAGAAAAAGTTAAGGAAACGAGAAGAAGAGGGTCTATTCTAATAGCAACAAGCGTAGAAGTGCTAGAATAAAACTTCAAGCGAGAAATAAAAATGACTAATTTAAAAGGGATTTTTTGGAACAGTGAGGGTTTTCGTGACCCCGGAAAACATTTGTTTGTGCAAGAATCTATTAGAGAGAGGAGATTAGATTTTATCGCTTTGTCGGAAACGGGTAGATCTAATTTTGCTACTCCTTTTTTAACACACTTAGCGGCTGGACAAGACTTTAGCTGGTTTTGTTTACCACCGAGAGGGAGGTCGGGGGGTATGCTTATTGGGATCAATATGGCAACTATACATGTCAAAAATGTTGACGTTGGGGATTTTTGCGTGAAACTTTACATTAAATCTAAATGCGATGGTTTTGAGTGGGTTTTGGTGTCTGTCTATGGGGCGGCATAAGACGAGCACAAGCCGATGTTCCTATCTGAGCTAGTCCGTTTATGTGAAAATGAACCATTACCGATGCTGGTGGGTGGGGATTTTAACATTTTGCGGAAACCTACAGAGAAGAGCAACGACAATTTCCATCCACGATGGCCAATTATGTTTAATGCTATCTTACAAAGCTTAGAACTGAAAGAAATAGAACTATCGGGTAGACAATACACTTGGGCGAATAGGAGAGAAAATCGTACTTATTAGAAACTAGATAGAGTTTTAGCTACAGCTGAGTGGGAACAAAAATTCCCTTTAGTTTCGGTTCAGGCTCTAACACGGACAGGTTCTGATCATACCCCTCTCTTAGTGGATTCGGGGGTACAAGCACATTTAGGTAATACGGCTCGATTCTCATTCGAACTTTCATGGCTTAGGATGGAAGGTTTTTATGAGATGGTGGCGACTGAGTGGGCTAAGTGTGTCAAAGGGGACTCTCCTATTGAAATTTGGCAAAATAAAATTAGACATTTGAGACGATATCTAAAGGGATGGGCAAAAAATCAAAGTGGTAGATATAAGAAGGAGAAAGAAAGGTTGTTAAAAATTATCGATGAATTAGACATTAAAGCGGAAAGCACATCACTTAGTGTGGGTGAGCGAAAAGCTTTAAAGGAAGCTAGGGATAAAATTTGTTGTCTTAGAAGAGATGAGGAAACAAAGTGGGCACAAAGGGCAAAAGTAAAACATATACAGGAAGATGGAAATAATACGAAGTATTTTCATCTTATTGCAAATGGAAAGCATCGGAAAAAGAAGATTTTCCAATTAGAGCAAGGTGAAGGAACCATAGTAGGTGACACAAACTTGAAGACATATATTTCTGAATATTATAAAAAAACTCTTTGGGGATTCGGATCCAAATAGTTTTACGATGGATGAAGAAATGATACATGATATTCCACAACTTACTCAAGAAGAGAATGACATTCTTACAGCTGATTTCTTAGTGAAAGAAGTGTATGAAGTCATTTCTCAAATGGAACTCAACAAGGCGCCGGAGCCTGATGGTTTTCCTGCAGAGTTCTATAAGACTTTTTGGGAGGTAATCCGAAATGATTTAATGGCTCTCTTTGTGCAACTAAAACAAGGGAATTTGTCTTTGTTTAAATTAAACTTTGGAGTCATTACACTATTACCAAAAAAGAAAATGCGGTTCAGATTCAACAGTATAGGCCGATTTGCTTACTTAATGTCAGTTTCAAAATCTTCACAAAAGTAGGTACTAATCGTATTACCGAAATTGCACAAAAGATAATTAGGCCAACGCAGTCGGCTTTCATGCCAGGAAGACACATTTTAGAAGGTGTGGTTGTCTTGCATGAAACCATCCATGAGCTTCACAGGAAGAAAATGGATGGAGTTATCTTTAAGATTGATTTTGAGAAAGCTTATGACAAAGTAAAATGGCCCTTCCTCCAACAAGCATTGCGTATGAAAGGTTTTGCACAAGAATGGTGTAATTGGATTATGCAATTTGTCCAGGGGGGAAGCGTCGGGGTTCGGGTGAATGATGACATTGGCCATTATTTCCAAACCAAAAAAGGCCTAAGACAGGGAGATCCGTTGTCTCCCATGTTATTTAATATAGTGGCGGATATGCTAGCCATCTTTATCGCACGGGCGAAGGAAGATGGAAAAATAGATGGGCTCATACCTCATTTGGTGGAGGGAGGTTCATCTATTTTGCAATACGCAGATGACACTATTTTATTTATGGATCATAATCTTGCGAAGGCGGTAAATTTGAAACTCATCCTCTGCATTTTTGAGCAGCTTTCGGGGCTGAAAATAAACTTTCACAAGAGTGAAATTTTTTGTTTTGGAAAGGCAAAGGAGGTGGAAGATCAGTATCGGCAAATTTTCGGATGTGAGTCGGGATCTCTACCTTTTAAATATCTAGGGGTTCCAATTCATTATAGGAGACTCCGAAACGATGAATGGCAACCGGTTGAATGCCGTTTCGAAGGCAAACTTGGTTGCTGGAAAGGGAAGATGCTATCCTATGGGGATCAGCTTGTACTTGTTAATTCGGTTCTAACAAGCCTCCCGATGTTCATGCTATCCTTTTTAGAATTACCTAAAGGGGTGAGGAAAAGGTTAGACTTCTTTAGATCTCGGTTTTTCTGGCAGAGTGATGAGAATAAGAGGAAATATAGATTGACAAAGTGGAACATTATATGTCGACCAAAGGATCAGGGAGGTTTAGGGGTGGAAGAACTTGAATTAAAGAATAAATGTTTGCCCAGCAAATGGCTTTTCAAACTTTTAAATGAAGAGGGGGTGTGGCAGGAGCTGCTACAAAATAAATACCTCCAAAGCAAAACTTTAGCTCAAGTAGAAGCCCAACCTACTGATTCTCCCTTTTGGAAGGGACTGATGAGAGTGAAAGATGACTTCTTTAGTAGAGGGTCATTTGTAGTTGGGAATGGGGAAACCACAAGGTTTTGGGAGGATACCTGGTTGGGTAAATCCCCATTAATGTCCCAATATCCGTTATTATACAACATTGTGCAACACCAGAATGTTTCGGTCCATGATGTGATGCACAATGCGCCCCCACTTAATATAGGATTTCGAAGAGCCTTGGTTGGGAACAAATGGGAAATGTGGTCTCATTTGTGCTTAAGACTAATGCAAGTAACGCTGAATAATGTTCCTGATTATTTTAAATGGACTCTGACCCAAAATGGGCAATTCACAGTTAAATCAATGTATGAGGACCTAATGAATGGTCATACTACTTATTTACAGAAGTATCTTTGGAAATTAAAAATACCGCAAAAGATTAAAATATTCATGTGGTTCCTTCATCGCAAAGTTTTGTTAACAAAAGATAATCTTGCTAAAAAGAATTGGCAGGGTAGCTCACATTGTTCTTTTTGTGGGAATGATGAGACTATTGACCATCTTTTTATTTCTTGCCCTTTTGCAAAACTTGTATGGCGTGTTGTATTTTGTACTTATAATATCCCTCCCCCTACTAATGTCACAAATATGTTTGGGAATTGGTTGAGGGGGATAGACAAGAAAATCAAAGATAGGATTCGTATAGGCGTTTCTGCTATCTGTTGGTCTATTTGGAATTGTCGAAATGATATTGTTTTTAACAGAAAAGATAATTTTCATGTATTACAGGTTATTTACAGGGCGGTGCACTGGATACAGTTATGGGCTTTCCTCTTGCCTTCGGACCAGCGGGACCTTATGGTGGCTGGGTGCACGAGACTACTGCGGGTGGCACAGGATTTTTCTCCCGACATACGTGGCAGCATATTAGTCGGCTTTCGTAGCTTTTCTTTTGCGTGTCACTATCGGTTGAGGCCTGTCTCGATCCTGTTTTTTGAGATGTAATCACAAATAAGATACCTCTAAACTCTGTAATAATGCGGCTGTGTGCATCAATCGATGCAGAGGCTAGGATTAATAAAATTCCCTTTTCTAAAAAATAAATATATTTAACCTTTCTATAACTTTTAATAGGGGAAACCCTATCCCAGATGCAGAGCAACTTTGTGAGCATCACTCATTCTCTGAAGGGATGACATTAACCTCTTCTCTGATTTTTGTTAGATTTTTCTCAAGTGCTTATCTTGCTTGAAATCCATGTTTTGCTTGTGCATTTAATGTAGATGATCATACGCATTGAGTAGCTATCATAATTGCTTATATACCGTACGCTTACACTTCTCCATTGTAGCTCATGACTTGTGATATAAATTGTGCTAACTTTTACATTGTTGTTCATTCTAAACAATGTAGGATTTTGGCCCTAATGGATTGATGCAAGCTATATCTGGGGCTAACTATACACTGTGCTTAATTTACTTTCAAAATAGACTAATCTTGTGCCATTTCATTCAACTAAGTGGATGATAGATGACAATGCGCCACCATTCTCTACGAAGTAGTGAATTGTGTAGTGCGGCATTGTGTTTCTAATCACAGGGGGTGCCATGCACCAAACCTCGTTCTTTTGTTGTCGGACGACATTGCGCCACAACATTCACAAGAATGGTGGTACGGGCTCTTGTGGAGGAGCCCATTGACTCCTTGAACTGATATATGTATTTGATATGGCTATGTGACTAATGTTTGTTTCTTGTATTATGATGAATGTCGAATGCTTAAACTTGACTAATAAGACAATCAACTAAGTCGACTAGGACGAGTCACATAGTGCCACGTTCCAAACTTAACCACGCACTACCATGCGTCGTTCTTGTGGGAGACTTGAGTCTAGTAATTCATCAAGCCTTATTTGCTCCTACACATTGTGCTGAGCCTACTTGGTACTACTTCGTCTGGTCGTGGCTAGACTTACCAGGAGGTTAAGACCCGTAGAGGGCAGAGATCCGGTTCACCTCTTCGCATGCAAGACTCGTGAGTATTCCAGAAGTACAGTACAAAGTATGTATCTTGGTTCCGTGCTCTGGAAGAAAAACTTGTTTGGTCTGCCGGAAGGTTAAGTATTGATGTACAGTCTGAGCAAGGCTAACTTTGATTCATCGCTAAAACATGTTCATTCTCTCGAGGGTAATCTAGTAAATATTATTGTCCCTAGGTCCTGGAACAAAAGTTTTTGTCCGGTCACACTATACATTTGGTCATGCCAAACCAGGAGAAATAACTAAAATTATGTTACTTGAACATTGTTAAGCCTAAACAAGAATTAGGACGTAGATAGACATTTGCATTTTGATAGTTAAGGGACCGGGCGTGGCACACCCAGAATTTTACTCATTTTTTATTTCTTTTTGCGCGGATAAGTTAGAATTGTCAAACTTAACAGAGTCCCAACAAATTAAATAACACTATGGAGGGAAGGAGCGATCGAAGAGAAAAAATAACTGAACAAATATACAGAATACTACATAACGGAGTAGTAAATTCAGGTACGCGCGTAAAACGCATGCACCATCCAACTATAAGTTCGTTTTGGTCAGGACAAAACAGGGAACAAACTTGACAGGTCGAAACTAGGCGAGTGCCTCGGCGTTCTTTCCTTGGGGCTCCACGAACCGCTTCCAGTACCAGTGCTTGACCCAGACGGTGCCCATGGACTCGAGCGGGACGCCCTTGGTCTCCGGCAGGAACAGCGCGATGAAGACGGTCATCACGGCCACCCATGCAGCGTAGTAGGCGAAGGTGCCGTACTTGAAGGCGCAGAGCATGGCCAGGAAAGACTGCGTCTGCACGAACGTCAGGCAGAGTCCGATGGACACGTTCATGGCCTGCCCCGCCGACCGGATGTCCACCGGGAATATCTCTCCCGGCACCACCCACCCCAGCGGCCCCCACGACCACCCGAACCCGGCGGCGTGCAGGCACGTGAACACCAGCACCGCCACGCCGTACGTCCTCGCCATCGGAGCCTCGCCACCCTTCCCGACTTGCGCGCCCATGATCCATGCGATCGCAACCTAATTCAAAGCTCAATCATATCGCGTTAGAACATTCAGTCCCGCAAAAAAAACTTAGCATCAGTAGTAGGTGATATCCTAGATGTGTACCTGGGCAACGATCATCTGGATGCCGCCGACCATGAAGAGCACCTTGCGGCCGTAGCGGTCGATGACGAGGGCGGAGAGCATGAGGGCCCCCAGGTTCGTGGCGCCGAGTATGACCGCGCCCATTAGCGCGGCGTTGCTGCCGAACCCGACCGTGCGGAACACCAACGGCGCGAAGAAGGAAAGCACGATGACGCCGGTGAGCTGGAAGAACATGGGCACCGCCACGGCGAGCACCAAGTGAGGCCGGTACTCGCGCCTCGTCGCCATCCGGCGGAACGCGCCGTCCTCGCTCTCGCGCGCCACCTCCACGGAGCGCGCAATGTCCTTGAGCTCAGCGTCCACGTCCGCGTCCGCCCCGCGCACGCGGCGGAGCGCCGCGCGGGCGTCGTCGGTCCTGCCGCGCATCACGAGGCTGCTAGGGGTGTCGGTGAGGAAGAGGGCGCCCAGGAAGATGATCACGGCCGGCGCGCCGGCAAGGCCGAGCGAGAGGCGCCAGCCCCAGGAGATGTTAGCGGTGGCGTAGTTGACGAGGTTGGCGATGAGTATGCCAAGGGCGATCAGGAAGAACTGGAAGCCGGCGGTGAGGGAGCCGCGCCACTGCGTCGGGGCCATCTCGGCGAGGAACAGAGGAGTGGCCTGTCATTTCATCAAACATCTGAAATCATCATCATTGATCAACAGTACATGTTGCCAGGGCCGGCTCTATATTTTTCAGGGCCTAGTGCAAGGTTGAAAAATAGGCCTCTATAGCTACTACTCCCTCCGTTTCAAATTAATTGATTTTCTTTTGCCCACATGTTGATGTATCTAGACATGTTACAAGTATAGATACATCCATATTTGAACAAATGGAAGTCAATTAATTTGGAACGGAGGAAGTATATATCTACGCATATGACGTAAAATATTGAAAGTTTACATCCAACCACAAAAAGTGTAAAAGAGTTGCAAATTATAACAAATAATATTCTCTTATAATTTGATTACCTCAAATAAGAACGAAATTCCAATGAGTTCGTCGTCAAGATTTAGATTCTTGCCTTTGATTTTCCACGTTACTAGTACTAGCTGCCGGAAAATAACTATTTAAAGCACCTTTTAGTGATTCAATAAATTGATTCTCTCGTTTTCTCCCTTTCCTTTTCTCGACATCGGATTTATGTTTAGGCATTGTAACACCTAAAATTGCAATTTAGAATCAGATCAACGGTAATATCCAATATATACGACACCGAGAGCGGAGTAGAGATTGCACAGACGTACCCGGCTACCTGCACGGAGAAGCAATTACTGGTGTGCTCTTTGAGTCTTTTCAGTAGACTAATCCGGTACTTTTTTTTAGGGAAGACTAATCCGGTACTTATCATTGTCTTCTTCATTCCTTGGGCATTCTGAGCTTAGGGCCCGGCCCAACTTATCCGTGCATCGATCCCCTAGGCCGTTGCCTTGGCCCAGCACGGGTCGAACGTAGTCGGAACTCGGAAGTCAGTTCAGAAGAACTTCAGATCGTGAGGTAACATGTACATCAGGTACAACCACTATGAACTAGTTGTAGTAGGAGTATTAATTAACGAAAACTAGTCTATCACCGTATCAACGTCTCTCTGCACAAAACTCGAACCGAGAACGACCCGTAATAAGTCTAAAGCCTACATTGTTTTTGGGACAAAATGGTGCTAGTGCCGACAATATCAAGTTGAGTTTTTATATAGGAGTTCAGATACACCAAACTAGCAGTGAAGTCATTGTTAGGCAAGCCACCGGGTCTACTACTCAACTACTGGATGATTAACTAGTGATGACGATGATTCGTCTGCTTAGAGAGCAGTAGCAGACTAGCAGTAGTAGTACAAGTTTTATGTAGTTCGTCAAGCCAGTCTATTTTACTCGATATAGTGTATTCCTCCAACTTGGAGCCTCTACTTTTATGTACTTAGGAGTAAAGTTGGACTTGATAAAAAGCACTTGTGCTTGATTTATACTAAAAGCATATACATACAGACCATTACACACAAATCAAGTGAATGGAATTTTTTTTTTTTATACAAGTTTCTGGATACATTAAACAAGGAAAACAAAAATACAGGTAATATCCAGAAACAGCACAGCTGTTCCACAAATTACAGAGAGGCCCCTACAGAAATCGAAAATACAACCAGGACCCTGAGACCAACTCTGCATCGTCAAATCCGCCACCGCTCGCTCCGCCGCCGTCGCACCACCGGAAGGGGAAACGAAGGCACCGAGAGCCGTAGCTAGGTCGCCGGAACGAACCTGTAGAGGTAAGCACCTCGTTGAAGTCGCCGCAATAGCCACCCGTCGTGGACGGCGGGATCTGAAGACGACGGAAGCCACATCGGCGGGGGCGACGCCCCGATTCGGCCCGGCGGTCAGGCCGCGAACTCCGGCCAAAACCAGAGTGCAGGCCCGCAAGCAAACCACCCAGAACAGCCACAGAGAACCTCCACTCACGACGGTGCAAAAGAGCACCGCGTGTGGAGCAAAGAGCCGGCGCCTTTTCCACTCCTCGCCACCACGGCCGGCCAGAGGAAGGAAGTACCACCACCCTCGAACGCTCCTGTACAGGCGAGCATAGCCACCGACGACCACCGCCGGGAGCAGGCCGCACCACCCCCAGATCCTCTGCAGAAGGGCCAGAGTGCACCCGACCGCGACGAAGAGAGAAACAGGGGACAAAATCTCCAACAGCCGGTCGCCGTCTTCGCATAGTCGACCAAGCCCGGAGCCCCAAGCCTCACCGGATCCGTCGATCCAGGAGGGAACCACGCCGGAAGCTCGCCGACAACGCCCTGCAGAGCGCTGCCGAGGTGGAGATCGAGCCCCCGCACCTTTATTCCATGGCGCCGCCGCAGCCACCACCTCTCCAGCGCCGCCGAGAAACCCTAAACTACTATCTACAAGTCAGGGTGCAAGTGGGAGCGGGCTACCCGCGGGGCCCACGAATTTGGCCCACTTAAATTACTTCGTGGGCGCCCATGGGTGAGTCGCTGAGATATGTGGGAAATGCGGGCTGTCCCACAGGCCCGCAACTAGCCCACATAATCCCACTTAGCAAGGAAGGTCTGAATACTCCTCGATCCTTAATTGATCCCTCGGCTGCAAAGCGAAAAATGGCCGCGTCTGCCGGCGGCGAGTATGCAGTACGCTAACCGTGATGTGCTGCTACCTGCTAGCAGGTCGTGCACGCAGCACGTGTGTGGGGCTGGTCGGCTGACGGCATGGTGTGCAGCAGCCAACAGTTTGCGAGCTACTCCGTATCTTTCACGTGGGAATGCGGGGGTGCGTGGCTCATCAGTGCACGAGGCGGGACGCAGTGGTGCGGGCCTGTGAGGCGCGGTGGTGTGGCCTGCAGCCCGGCTGCTCGCCGGGAGAGCACGGCGACGCCGCGCCGTCGCCATCAGCGAGAAGCGGCAAGCACGGCGACATCCCCGTTGACGAGAAGTGGTACAACAGCTAGCAGAGCAGCTCGCCCAAGAGCACGGCGTCAACGCCCGGCGCTGCCGGTGAGAAGCAGCACAACAGCAAAGCAGCTCGTCCGAGAGCACACGGCGAAACCGCCGACGCTGCCAGCGAGAAGCGGCACAACAGCAAAGCAGCTCGTCCGAGAGAACGACGATGGCGTGTCGTCGCTGGCGAGAAGCGACACTGCGGCACAACAGCTCGCGAAAGAGCACGGCGAAGGCGCGCAAGGGCAAACTTTTGATTTTGATTCATATGTGGGCGTATGTGGACTTTGTGGGCACCCGCATATGTTTAGTGGGCTACCGCGGAACGCCCATTTATCATGTGTGGGACTGTGTGGGTATTAAGCGGGGGCCCACGAGCAGTCCCACCTGCACCTTGATCTACAAGCCTCGGGCACGAATCCGGGGTCTCCCCATTCTCCCACCACCGCAACGGCGGCCGGAGAGGGAGGAGACCGACGATTCGGCCATCGGCGAGACGAGGGACGAAGACGAACTCCCTTTTCGCCTCTCTCAAACAGTAACCAGAGGGAGGGGAAAGTAGAGCGTAAGTGAATGGAATTTTTCCTTTTAAAATGTGTCCAAATGAAATAATGTTGAAACAAAGCCATATGAATTACACTTGTACAAATCCAGTACGAAATAATATCTAGAAAGTGACCTTCCGATATTTCTGTGAAAAAATTGAATTATAGAGGCCCTTAACGTTGGGGTTCCACTTGCATTTATATTTAAGCAAGAGCTTAATAGTATAATTTTGTATGACATCAACTGTTGACTAGAAAACTGAAGACCACTAGCTGTCTGCCAATAATTAACAGGCAAGTCCACCACAAGATCCGAATGAGTCCAGTGAACAATGGCTGGTTTTATAAGCAGCCAAAGACTTATCTGTTATCTGGATCATTCGCTGTCAAATACACTGCTGAATTAATGGCCGGTGATGGAAGACGACATCAGTTGTTAGGGATTTTTTGTCGCTGTACTTGCACTTAATTTTGTATGACATCGAGTGTTGACTAGAAAACTGAACACTGGCTAATTCACAGGCAAGTCCAAGATCGAATATGTCCACTGTCCAGTGAACAATGGCTGGCTTTCTACGCAGCATGTGTCAGCCGAGTACCTAATTGGCTAATTTGGATCATTCACTGCCACATGCACTGCTGAGTTCATGACCGGCCGGTGATGGAAGATGGAGACATGTACTGACCTGGTTGGTGAACCCGACGCCGAAGCCGAGCAGCATGCGGCCGATGATGAGCATGGCGATGTTCACGGCCGCGCCGGTGATGGCGCCGCCGGCGAAGAAGAGTGCCCCGCCCATGAGCATGATGCGCTGCCGTCCCACGGCCTTGGTGACACGGCTGGCCACGAGGGACGCCACCAGCCCGGCCACGTACAGCGACGACGTGAAGGCCGTGAGCGCCTGGCTGTCGTAGAGGCAGTAGTCGTCCCGCTTCGCCGCCGCCATCCTCGCCAGGACGTGCGGGAAGAACCGCTCCAGGAACGGCTCCATTTGCGACACGCCGCCTGGCAACACATGCAAATTCGATCAAACTCCATCCAGCCGGATTCCCCATATGTAGCTGAAGAAACAGCTAGCGATGGATGCTCACCTGAGATGCCGATGTCATAGCCGAAGATGAGGCCGCCGGAGGCGGCCACGAGGCAGGTCGTGAGCACCGACAGCGTCAGGCGTCCGCCATAGTCCGCCGCAGGGAGGCCGTCGACGTTCGCCACGACGGCACCACCTCCGGCCATCTCTCTCAGCGTGTACCTCGCGCGCTTTCTTTTACGTTCTCTCTATGCAATGAGCCAGCAGAGCTGCCTTCCCTCGTCAAATCGACCGAATACTCAAAGGTACAGAAGAGCAGAATATGTAGATTTCCACGTGCTGGTGGCCAAACTCAGACGGTAGCTAGAGATGTCGAATATAGGCCACCAGTCAGCATGTTTCGTTGGGCGAGATACATGGAGTGATAATGCTACTCGGACATGGATTAACTTCATCCGAAAGTCAGTAGGCAGACTACAGGAATACTCTTTCTTTTCCAAATTACCATGTTTTTTTACAAGATTAGGGATCGCTCCCCGGTTCCATTTTCATGTAACAAAAAAGACTTGCTAACCATGGTGGTGGGTGGGCTTCCCCCACCCGTGACACATGTCCCATATGGTTAGCCAAACCAAACGTCCCCTCTGCTAATTGTTAGTGGCTTTTTTGCTAAAAGATGCGATGATTTTGGCTTTTTCGTCCATCTGAACTCTTCTGCGATAAGATAGTTGGTAGATTGAAGCGCCAAGCGCCAGGTCACGCGTTCGAGTCATACCTCTACCTTAATGACAAATTTGGGTGACATCTCCCCTCTCAGGCTTGTTTTTTTTAAAGTTGCGTTGATTATATCTTTTTTCTCTAAAAGCTACGATGACTTTTCCTTTTTCTTCCAAAAGATGAAATGACTACGTTTTTTCCTCTAAAACTTGCAATGCTTACATTTGTTTCCTCCTAAATCTACAATGCTTACGACTTTTTTATTCCATGAGTGCCGTCTCTCCTAAACTTGCAATGATTACAGCTTCTTCCCTTCTAAACCTTACTTGCATTATTGTCAGAACTTTTCCAACTCCACATTGAACTATAGCTGGAAAAGGGGTGCCCTAGAAATTGAACAGCTTCCTTAGGGGAATCTTAGATGAATCTCTGTAGAGGATTTTCACCCTAACAACCTTGGCTCAATTTCTGAATATGTTTTGCCACTCAATATTTTTAAGAAGCCCACACACAGAAGGCCCCTGACTTGCATCCATGTGTTAACTAGAACTTTTACAGGCTCGGGATCATCCCACCATGACTCAACTTTAGTAGTGATCCCCTCTTTGCAGAGCCCAAATATGGGCTAACCATTGACTTGGCCTACCTGGATATCAGGAGCGGATTTTACCAGAAAAGTCTAATCACGTATCTCTCTAATTTGCCACTGCCAGATGGTTTTACAAATGCTTGAAATTCATTGGCAAGTTTGTCCTTGGAGATCTCACCCCCTTAAACAGTTACAATAACACATTTTTAGTAGTTTCGAGAGGATTAACATGATAATCTGGAGATCTACATGGTAGGAAGTAGCCTTGCATATGAAGTAGAAAGGTTGCTTGTTGCAGGCCACCTTCTCATGACCATGATCGCCACAACATAGGCAGATAGAACTAGACTAGTTCAGCTGATTGTTGTGAGCACTAACTGGTGGTGCATGTGGTTGTACAGTAGCAAAAGTAAGTGGAACACTCAGTTTTTTATACTGTTTTGGAAATTTCTCATGCTTTTTCATGTATTTCTAAGCCTTTTTCATGTATTTTTCGTATTGTTGGTGGCGGTATTTTGTCCAAAACCCCTTATTTTGGTAAATAGATTTGCATATGTGCTTCAAAAAATTCTCCTACAATGTTCGCTCCGGCAAACCAAAATTTCTGGGCCCGCCACTGCATGTGGATGTTTAGTAGCTTTCTTCTTCTGAGAGGCCTTGCCAGTCTGATTCTTGTTCTTCACTTCTAGATCCATTGGACCTGCAGGCACACTGAAGGTAGGGGCGGAGCTAGGTAGAGCTTTCCTGATGCACAGGCACCAGGGTCCGAAACCTTTTTAGTTGAGAGGTAGGTTGTATACGCAACGAGTGCACCAGGTAATTGGAGCAGTCGTGCACCAGGTCCAGCGAAAAGCTCCACGACGCGGCCACGAAATCATTCCTGATGCATGTGAACGCTCAGCCTATTGGCCTCAACCTTGTACGTGGCATCGTGTACAGGCCTTCCATGGCCCATGAGTTGGAGGATAGGGCCCTGGAACCTGCCCTTTGGACCGACTCGTCTAGAGGGAAATACGACCTTCAATGCGTGTGATTTCAGTTATTTTGAAAATCGAGATCAGTCGCCGCGACACCGCCCTAGATCCTAACAAGGTACGTCAAACAAAAAGACGCCCTAAATCTCAGTTCTCCTATTAGTAAGAAATTTTACTAGATTTAATCTAGAGTATTAATTCTTACATATTTGTTCCGGGGTCTAAAGTTACTATTTTGATTCATTTCTCCTTTGTTATTGTTCAATTTGTAAGTTACCGAGTAATCGAGGTAGATGATGTCTTTTGACCACCAGTTGTTGTAGTTTTGTTGGATAAGAACTCATCCACCAATATCATTTGTCATTGTCCAATGTGCATGCACGTTGTGTCAAACTCTATGTAGAAAAGGCTTTCGAAAATATATCTATATCAATAGGGTTGCCAAATGTGTCACGTTTCATTTTGACAAGATGAGATTGGAGAACAAATGGCTTGGGGGAGAAGAAGGCACAACTGCTTTGAGATATGAATTACGACGTGGCTTGTTCCGAGGTGGGTCTAATTCGCGGGAGAAATAGATCTGGTCTCATTGGATTATTTTCCTCGGGGACACCCGATAAAACTGAAAGGTACAAAAAAGATAACCGTGCCCCTACGCGATGATGATGGACACACAAAAAAAACTAAACATGTCTCTTCGAGTACCTCTATGGAAATTTGGAGGGTAAAAAGAAGATTAGAATGATCATTGCACAATGATACTCATTAGCAGGCCCGTAGGGGGCCGCACCCCACCTCTCCTCTCCCTCCCCACCAAACCCTAAACCTAGCCGCCGCGCCGCCGCCGGCGGGCGCCGCCCCCTCCCTTCCGCCTCCCCCTCCTCCCTCTCCCCTGTCTCGCCCCCGCGTGGGCGAGCAGGGGAACCCTAACCCGCCGCCCCTTAGCCCCCTCCCTCTTCTCTTCTTCCCCGCCGCCGTTGGGTCGGGCCGCCGGGCTCTGCCTATGCGGTGCCGGTGCCGGCGGCGGCGGCCGGTCTCTACCCGCGCGTGCAGGCTGGTGGCGCGGCATGCGGCGGCTCGCGGCGGTGCGACTCGTCCTGCTTCGGTCCGGAGCTCTTCGGGTGGACATGGTGGCGGCGGAGCAGCTGGTTGGCTGCTGGGGCCGTGGTAGCCTGAGCGCGGCAGGCTGGTCGTCGGTGTGCGGCCGGCAGCGCCCTCCCGGCCCAGATCTGGGCCCTTGGGGCCCCATCTGGGTTTGGGCGGGCTGCCTCGGGCGTGGTGGCGGCTCCTCCTGTGGACTAAAGAGCAGGGGCTGGTGCCGGGGACGGCGGGGATGGTGGCGCGCCTGCTGCAGTGCGTCGATCACCTTCTTGGAGGTGCTGCTTGGTACGCGGAGCATCGGAGTGCTAGGACCGTGGTGGAATTCTCCGGAGGGCGCAGCGGTTGCGAGTCATCTTCGTTTTCGTCGAACCGCCTTTGTCGGCGTTGTTTCTTTTCTGTTTCTCTTTTTTTGTTTCTTTTGGGCTGGATTGTGCTGTTTGCCCCAGCAGTGATCTCGTTGTTGTATCGGTTGGTTGCTATATTAATATAGCGGTGCGCAAGCCTGTTTCGTGGATGATACTCATTAGCATATTTTTGTTGAAGTTACTATACCATTGAGACCATGTCAAATTTGTGCACCAGGGTTATTTTTTTCTAGCTCCGCCCCTCACTGAAGGAGGTTGTGTTGACTTGGGAGTACTCGAATGATGGATGTCGTTGTGGTTGCTCCTGCTGACATGGCTCTCCCCTTCCGGCACCATCATGCCCTACGAAGGCCCCAATATCCCGTCACTCGTAACTCAGATAGATCCCCCTCAACACCCAAGTAACATGTGCTCAGTCTCTCCGTGAAGTCCCAGATCTTGGAGAGGAGGTCGTGAGTTGTTCTAGGGTTTAAGAAGCGTTCGCATCGAATTAGGCACTTGCGGGGGTGGTTGAGATGTCATGGAATATGCTACAACTGACTAAATATACATATATCTCCTCTTATACGTGTCCAAGATCCCTTTTCAAACCCGCCCCAACAAAGACTGGACCAACTACTACAACAAGGGAATGGTCGAAGCAAAAAAAAAACTCCCGCGCAGGCCTCTGCGACTAGAAGCCACCATCATCGTCCAGAATAAGCTCAATAAGATCGGCAATCTGCTCCGGAGCTAACTTAGAACGAGTGAGGAGCGGAATGGCTATTGAGAAGGGAGGGGCGGTTGAGGCAGAGACGGATCGCGACGCGATTGACCTGACTACAGTTCCCGCATGAACTCGTTGTGCATCGTCTGGGCTTGCATCGCGTCCAATTCTTGTGTGACAGGCGTAGGAGAGGTCGGGACCTGACTCCAATTCCCTACCTACCAATCTACTATTGGCCTCTAAATGACAGAACTGATTACACATAAACCGGGGAGAGATGACGAAATGAGAAAAGGATTGTCCAAAATAATGAAGCAGTAGTGTTTCTAATAATTCAATCGATCAAATGGTGTCTGTACAAATATAGAGTTGGTCATAGTACTCCCTTTGTTTCATAGTATAAAATGTTTTAGGTATTTCAATACGGATTACATACAGAGCAAAACAAGTAAATCTACACACTAAAATATGTCTAAATATATCCATAGATAATTGGTATTCGAATACCTAAAACATTTTATAATATTATGGAATAGAGAGAGTAGATGATAAAACCCCAATACCAGTGGACGCGATCCCTTTCCATTAATATTCTGAAACCCGACAAATTTCGATAAATCTCGGTATGATGTTCAAATAGATTGAGGTGATGCTTGGACGCGCTGGCGGTCCCCAACGAACCGCTTCCAGTACCAGTGGCGCTCCCAGACGGAGCCCATGGACACGAGGGGTACGCCTTTGGTCTCCGGCAGGAAGACGAGGACGAAGGCCGCCATGGCCACGACCCAGCTTGCGTAGTAGGCGAATGTGGCGTACTTGAGGCGGCACAGCAGGGCGAGGAACGTCTGCGTCTGCACGAAGGTGAGCCCCAGAGTGGCCGACACACTCACCGACTGCCCCGCCGATCGTATCTCCATCGGGAAGATCTCCCCGGGGATGACCCAGATGAGGGGCGCCCACGACATGCCGAAGCCGGCGCCCTGCACGCACGTGAGCACCAGCAACGCCAGCCCGTACGCCTGTGGCAGCGCGGTCTGGCCGCTCTTCCCGCCTTGCGCTCCCATGATCCACGCAATGGCGACCTTCAAACAAAAAGTGAAGGCACGGATTGATCATACAGCACGCGCGTTTGCATCCACGGCACGCTAGCCGCCATGTAGATCAGTAGATGTGGATACTTACCTGGCAAACGACCATGATGACCGCGCCGGCCATGACGAGCACCTTGCGGCCGTAGCGGTCGATCACCAGCGTGGAGAGGAAGAGCGAGCCGAACTTGACAGAGGCGAGGATGACCGCGCCCATCAGCGCCGCGTTGCTCCCGAAGCCGGCGATGCGGAACACCAGCGGCGAGAAGAAGGTCAGCACCATCATGCCGCTCAGCTGGTGGCACAGCGGCATCACGAAGGCGAAGGTCAGGTGCGGCCGGTACTCCCGGCGCGCAAAAAGCCTCCGGAATCCTCCTTCCTCGCTGCTGCGCGCGGCCTCCACGGCGCGCGCGATCTCCTTGAGCTCGGCGTCCACGTCCGCGCCGGGACCGCGCACCCGGAGGAGCGCCGTTCGGGCGAGGTCCGGCTTCCCGCGCATGACGAAGCTGCTGGGCGTATCGGTGAGGAAGAAGGCGCCGACGATGATGACGATCGCCGGCGCGCCGGCGAGGCCGAGGGAGACCCGCCACCCCCACGTGTGGCGCCCGGTGACGTAGTTGACGAGGTTGGCTATGAGTATTCCCAGGGAGAGGAAGAACTGGAAGCCCCCGGTAAGTGAGCCGCGCCACCGCGCGGGAGCCATCTCGGCGAGGTACAGCGGGGTAGCCTGGTTGGTGAACCCGACGCCGAAGCCCAGCAGCATCCGTCCGGCGATGAGCATGGCGAGGTTCACCGCCCCGCCGGTCATGGCGCCGCCTGCGAGGAAGAGAGCCCCGCCCGCCAGCATCGTGCCACGTCGGCCCAACGACCTGGTGACGCGGCCGGCGGCCAGAGACGCCACGAGCCCGGCGAGGTAGAGGGACGACGTGAAGGATGTCAACGCGTGGCTGTCGAAGATGCAGTACTGGTTCCGCTTCGCGTCCGCCATCCTCCTGAGCACCTTGGGGAAGAAGGTCGCCAAGAACGGTTTCATCTGAGAAACGCCGCCTGAACTTGGAGACATCGGCTAGCAAGACATCAGAACGCATTTCCCTCTGCACAAATCGTATGCTGTGCGTGTGTACGTGAACCTGACCTGAGATGCCGATGTCGTAGCCGAAGATGAGGCCGCCGGACGCCGCCACGAGGCAGGTCATGAGCACGGAAAACGTCAGCTCCCCGCCGTTGGCTGAAACGGAACCATCGCCGGCCTTGGCCAGCCCTGCCGCCATTGCGTTGTGGAGCAAGAACTGTATGCACGCCCTGCAAATTTTGTGGTGCTGCTAATGTGTACTATCACTTGTCAATTTAAATAGAGTGAGAGCTCACTAGCAGCAACGGTATAATAATGCGACCACTTGGGATAAAAGTCTACCTGAATTCCTGATCCAACCTAGCACGGTAACTTGATTTGTTTCCTCAGAATCTGCATATGCGCTGGTAGTTTGAACGTGCAGTTTGCGTGCAATCGTCCCCTTGTATTGCGGCAGGGACGCTCAATCCAACTTGTCGAGTTGTGGATCGATCGATCTAGGATTTAGACGATTTGGGACATGTTTGATTTCCTGCATACTGCCGGGTCAGGCCCGTGAATGCAAAAACGAGTGTTTGGTGGGCTGCCCCGGATCCGCGTTGTTGGCCCGCACGAACCTCAAAGCAGCCCTCAACCAGGCCGCTAGGAACGGCAGATTCGGCCGTTTCCCCTCAGCCACCCTTTTCTCGTTCACCTTGGTGCAGGGTAGGGGAACGCGTCGCCGAGCTCGCGCGCGCAGGCGAAAAATCGACGGGAGTTTTTCCATCACCGCCCCCCTTTTCGGCCCTCTATTTCACCCCCTCCGGCTGACCGCCAAAACTCGCGCCACGATTTCCCCCATACATTCGAGCTCCACTCCTTCGGTCGCAGGCAGAAGAAGAAGAGCAGCGGCGGCTAGATCTACTCCTCCGGTCGGCGGTACTCGGCGGCGAGATCTTCTCCACTGTTTGGCGGTGCTCGGCGGCGAGATGTCCTCCGCCATGTCCTGCAGCTCTCTCAGTCGGTCCCTGGTGGTAAGTAACCCGCTAACCCTATAGCACCTCATAGATTGAGTAGATTCTCGTAGATCTGTGTAGTTCTTAGCATATCGACTAGTTCTAGATCATTGTGGTAGTGCCGTAGATCTTTGAGCATCTTCTTAGCAGATCGAGTAGTTCGAAGCACATCGAGTTGTCATCCTTGTGAGCAGATCCACCCTAGTTTGTGTATCAGAGAGATCGTGGTACGACGGTTGGTTCTACAATGTGTAGATCTCATCCTTGTACCACTGTCTATCTGATACATGACTGATTGTGTCACTGTTTTACCTTGGATGCGTGCTCCGATGCTATGAACTCGTCAACTATGAACACCTTTTTATCATGCTATGCGTCCGATGGTATAAACACTGATCGTTGTATAAACTCTACATCTTTTGTAGGACACCAGCACTGAGGTCTTGCTGACCTCCCCGGATCTGTCGGCTACATCAGTGATGTCTGCGAAGCCGCTTGGATACGCTCTACCATCTGACTACATTGGACTGAGAGCGGGGAAGGGTCCAATGACATGGCCTCCGGCTTTATCCACCTTCGTCCTCACAAGGATGGCTGAACTAGTGAAAGTGGGGGGGTCGACATCAACAAAGGAATCAGAGACAAGTGCTTGGAGGTCATCTGCAAGAACATTCTTCAGTTCTGCGGCACCAAAGTCAACACTACGCAGGTGTACAACCATCTGAGGAAGTGGAGGTGCAGGTGGAACAGGTTGCGCACACTGGCGCAGCTAGAAGGAGTGGACTGATGCGACGAGAGTACTACCTTCATGATGGATGATGATCTGTTCATCAAACATATCATTTGCACTTCGAGTCTAGCAGTTACTTCCCTACCTTGATGATGAGACTAACTCTGTTTTCTGTTTCAGCTACACCCCAAGGATGAACCGTACCTGAACAAGTCAATTCAGAACTACGATCAGATGAGGATCATCTTCGGCAAGATCCGTCTGCAGAATCCTATCGGGGTTGAGTCCCTGCAACTCGCCCTGAGCCACCTCATGGACAATGAAGACGAATGTGCCTCCTACATGCTTCGGGCCCTATCATGAGGAAGCAGTGGTTCACTTCCTTCCTTCGCAAGCACTGCCTATGATGAGGTGATGCTGCTGCCGTAGAGTAAGTAGTAGTCCATCTGATGTGGTGAAGATGATGAACTTCTGGTATATTTTGCGAGGCGGTACATACTAAACCCCTCAGTTGATGAACACCTGGTGCTTCACCAGCACATAATGTGCTGAATTTGTGATGCCCCAGTCTTTTGTAAACTATGGAGGCAACCCCTGACGAACTAATGGTGCATCACCAGCACATAATGTGCTGAATTTGTGATGCACCTCCACTCTGTGCTAGTGTAGTACTACCTTTCTTATTTGTCTCTGTTTTAAGTGCATTGTGTGATGGTAATCTCACCACTCGAAGTAGTGGTGAGAGTATGTGTGGGCATGCACATAACCAAACACCAGGTTTTTGCATTGGTTTCTTTACACAACCAACCAAACACTGGGGCTGTGGAATTTGGCTGGAGAGGCACGGGCCTGGCTGGCTCTTTGTGGGCAACCAAATGAGATGCAGAACATGGTTTTTCACTCGTTTTTCCAGAGCCAGGCCCTGGCGAGCCACAGATGCAAGTAGCCCAAAAATGATGCAGGAAACCAAACACGCCCTTGGTGTGTGTCATCCATGGCGATGGTGATCACCACAGAAAACGCCACATCCCCACCGTGGAGTGAAGCTGAGTCATCGCTTGCCTTAGCCACACCTGCCGCCATTGATGAGTTCCCTCCTCTTGTGTGTGTATGATGTATCTCTATTAAGGACTTAAGTTACTGAGAGTGAGAGCACTATTAGAGACGGTGGATGCAGGAAACCTTAGGATCGTTTTGTATTTTTTGATCTTTTAGGATTTTATCTGTAATTTTAGGATATTTAGTTTATCCCGGTGTGTCTTTTAGTTTCTATGTATGTTGCTTCATGACTTGATTTTTGATTAATGAAATATGTGTTGCTCTCAAAAAAAGGAGGAGCATGTGCTCGGAAGTTCTCCAACTTCCCGAAACTCAAGCTCGTACGGAGGTGGATCTGAAAAGCTGGCCAGTTTGTCTAAAATCTATCCTACAAATATGCAAGTGTGGTATATCATACTATCCTCATTGCCTTGTTTAGACAAGTGCTACCTTGTATACGCTGGCTACTCCTAAGGAGAATTTCGGCTGGATCGATCCATCGTCCAAGCACAACCAATACGGAGATACCACGCCTAGTTGGATATCCACCAACTATCATGACCGTCAAATTTGCATCCAACGAACGGTATGATAAAACAAAAAAAACATGGTAATGCATGGTTTTAAATTTTTTTTTTGTTAATGCAAGTCTGGAAATTTCTTGTTAGTACATGATCAAAACTATAAATTACATAAATCCAAAAATTATTGATATTTAAAAAATCATTGATAATTTGTGCTTGAATCGTAAAACGGTTGGACGTCCCAAATAAGCGGGGAACATCCAACTAGGTGTGGAGTTGCATTTTCCAAGCACAACTGCATTAAGAGATCCTTTGGAGTCTTGAAGATGAAATAATTCTTCTCAAGATGCCAAAATACTCCACTAAAACTCAGAAGATGATTATTGTTTTGACTATGACATTGCACAAGACAGACAAGATCCATTTTGATCGATGTGATAGGGATCTAGATTATGTGATATAAATTTCGGAACAATATAGGCAATATGTGGTTCTTCTGGGTGAATCAAATTCATCAACTCTAGAGGCAAGTGGTGCTGACATGGATGTGATTAGGGATCAACTAGCCACTGCCATTGCTCTAGGAGGAGGATGTTCACGGGGTATTCGATATATATGTGCCTATCGTGATTTGCACTACCATCTGCAAATATGATGCTTTTGATGTATGAGACTGGAGATACCGCCACTGAAATATTATTGTTTATGAATGTATAATGTCGTCTTACACTTGTGTTTAATTTACATAAATATTTGCTTAGTTGAGTGGAAAAAATTCCCTCTAAATTCACACAATTGTTTTAGCCTCTGTTATGTCAATATCGAGGGAAAAACACGACTCGCCCTCCAACTTGGCCAAAAGCTCACCAGGCCTCCAAACATGAGAGATCGCCTAGGCCGGATAGTGAAATGGAGTGGCATGGGACGCTCTCAGCTCCAA
This sequence comes from Poa pratensis, assembly GCA_947311845.1. Classification (NCBI taxonomy): domain Eukaryota; kingdom Viridiplantae; phylum Streptophyta; class Magnoliopsida; order Poales; family Poaceae; genus Poa; species Poa pratensis. Next base: position 38,563,258 of record CAMZMU010000053.1, read on the forward strand.
TCGAGATGCTAGAGTCGCCTTGGAAGCTGGATCAATGGAAATTTGGAAATTTCAGGACTTCCCAACACACCGTTAGCCTTGCTCTCGTGCGGCAGGGAAACCGGTGAAACTAGCTGCAACGGCGGCGCCAATTTTTCGAGCGTTCAGGCATGCGACAACATAATCTTGAGTGGTGAAAGTGCGGCTCTAAAATGAGGTTTGGAGCCCTACTTTTAGAGGTCCATCCAGTCACTTAGAGGCCCTGCATAATTTCGTTTAGAGGTTCGTATAGGGCATCTGGTTGAGTTACCTTCCGGGCTCTAAAATCGGTCAAACTGTGGAGCCTGAGGGATTTTAGGGCATCAATTAGAGTTGCCCTTATGCAGAACAAGTGGAAGCGACCAACTGCCCTTGAACATATATTACTGGACTCGTTGTGTTTCTTTTTTTTTTTTTTTGAACTCACACTCCTTGTCCTTTTCTAATCGCTCGGTCCCTATTCCAAATACTAACTGAGAGAAGCGTACCCAGTTGGTCAAACTGAAATGGCAATATCAACAACCAAGAACGTGAACTGGAGAGTTCGGCTTCTTGAGAGACAAGCATTTGTCTATCATATTTTCTGCATCGAGATGGACAGAGCACAATGTCAAGTTAACTGATGGATAGGATCATGCACAAGTTATACTGGAGTATCGTTACGGCAATCATGGTTTATAGCGACCAATGGCCTTGCATACACATGCAGCCTAGGCGAATGCCGCCGCATTTAAGCTAGCCTTCCTGGTGACTTGAGCAGGACAGCGAGATGAAGACGATCGTGCTGAAGAACGACGGAGAAGCAGTTTTCAAACATTCCTCGTTGATCCGACTCGCATGGACACTATCTGTATTTTATTTCGTCTTTCATAAACTTTGTAATAAAGCATCTTTTGATGCAGAGACCCAGAGAGTTGGGGGAAAAACCTTAAGGGGCAATAATGCACTGCATCACGATCTGGGTAAGTAAACCTGGGAATAGTTTGAAAACTGGGCCAAACCTCAACTGAACCTGCACGAGCGAACTTGGTAACCCAACTTCAACTAAACCCATTCAATGGTCACGTCAGCCAAACCAAAACCGAACTGTCTTGATTTTCCACCCAAACTAAACTCCATCTGTGGGTTGAAACCATTCACTGAAATGGGTTAGAAACTATTCGAGCAAATGGGTTTAAGCTAGATGGTGCTGTGTTGGCTCCGGCCGACGAGTAATCATAACGAAGTACGTACGTAACAAGCTACAGCTAGCTAGATGGTGCTGGCTCCAGCGAGAGAGGGTTCCCTGTCAGTCGTGACGACGTCGTGTACACGGACCGATCCAGCTTGACTATTCCTATAAAATTTCAAAATCTATACGGTACGTGACATGTATACGTGCATCATGATGATGTCATGGTGACGTCATGATGTATGTATACACCTTGCGTACGTGACAACAACATGGTCGCCGCGCTTCGTGCGGACGGCATGGTGAACTAATCCAAATAACTGGTTCTAAACTTTAGTTTCTAACTATTAGGAACTGAATTAAATAGACCCAGACCTGACCATACCTAACTCTTTCCTTGAGAAACCCAAACCAAACTAAACCTGTAACACGCTACGCCCATTCTAACCCAAACCAATTAAGACCAGAGCACATAACCAAACCATTTGACCCGGTTAATCCAAACCCATTCCCAGATTTATGGGTAAGGGAACAGACTGCATTTACAGACAACGTACGGGTTTATGGATGCTGGACGATTTTAACTGTGACTCAGTAAGATCAGCACCCCTCATCAGCAATTCCATTGTTTCAGTCTTATAACGAAGAGCAATCCAGAAGGGTACACAAAATTTCTCTAATCCACAATTTCGAACGAGCTCAATTAATGTACAGAAGATCACAACATTTATCATATCAATGTTCCAGACACAACAGAGTTAACAGTCATGAACTGGGTAGGCAGCAAATCATTGGTTCAACCTGGTGGCAACAGTGGACTTTCCAATCCAGGTTACATTTCATGCTTCTAAAGATCAACACCAACAGATGTGAGCTGCAAAATCAGGTGTAATTTCAATTCAGGGCAACTAATTTAGCTGGTACAAAATATAACACCGAAAAGGAAGACATAGAATAAAAACAACCAGCTCCTAATTAATGAGAATGGTTTTCCTGAAAAATACAGGTACTTATGGAAGGCAATACACCAACTACAGGTCTAGCAAAACTTGAAAAGACACCAATAGGATACCACCATCGATGATGCAGATTACCCAACTATTGATATACTGTCACCAGTTATTAGAAATAGCAAATATACTTCTAAATTAGTCTAGACTAGATTATTGATGGTCCAGTCCAAGTTGTCACGAAAATGTTTGCAGACCAAAAAACTACTGAGCACATCAGTCTGTCATACAAGGATGGTGACTGTATTAAACAAATTACAAAATTATAAACCTGTTGAGGCATTATTGGCCCAAATGACAACATGAACGTTTTAAAATGCAAATGTCAGGCGAGATTGTTATAGCGATATTCTCCAAAAATAACCAACTGCAACAGTATACCTTCTAGCCAAATGCATAAGGGTCTTCAGCATATGGATTCAAGGAGCCCTCAGAAAATAATTCACCGATGTTTGCAGGATGGGGACGGGACCCTGGAACAGCCTGCAGAATACCAAGGCATAAATGTAAAGAGAAATGTTTGTCCATACAGAGTTTCTGACTGAATTTTATTGCATGATCAATCACTGTAGAAAAGCAGACCATGAGCTCATGTTTTAATTTTGTACTTGGTGCTTACTCTAAGAAGATTGCTAGATAAGTGGGGGACAACCAAGAGAACACCGGTGATATCACGAGAGAATGACAAGGAAACAACGAATATAGAACTATCTGATAAGAAATACTCTCCGGCACCTCGAGAATGCAACATTTTCCCCAAATCCTATCTGATAAGATAATGCCCTCCGAGACCTCGACATTTTCCCCAGATTTGAATAACTACATACGCCATGGGAAATCGGATACATCTCTTTGTAATAGAAACACTGTGAGATATCATTCTTGAATAATCAAACAGTAGATATAATCATTAAAAAAACTACTTATATATTACAAAAAAAAATCTTAGATTTAACTATAATTGTACTATATAAAGAATGTAAAAGCATCCATATAAAAAAATTGAACTCCAAAGTTCACCACAAAAATATTGGTTAGACCTTGACACATCAATACTGGTAAGTAAAGGTACACAATTATTTATATTGACGACCACCGTACCTTTCTTGTTCTTGTAACATCCTTTTCAGAAGTATTATGCAATGACTTCTGAGTGTTTGGTTCCTGAATGGGTAAAGACAGTATTAAAATGAATGGAACAGGCAGACAATCAAATGCAAAGGAAAAAAACAGGAAAAGTTTGTACCCCAAACATAACAGTGCTCTTTGTTGTTTTCCTGCGCTTTGTGATTCTTCCGTTTGCTGTTTCCACTTCATATTCATGGTGTGTTACCTAATTAAAGGAAAGTCCGAAAAAACAGCAATGAAATATACAGCATGCAAACATAATTTCTAATTCATTCAAAATGAAACATTGACCATGCTCAAAAACAGATGAAAAAGAAATAACCTATATGTAATAAAAAAATCACCTTTCTGTGATTAGGAACATCCTGAGTTCCTTTCTCTACCTTTCTCATTGCGGTTGAAATTGGTGATTGTATAACTCCAGGTAATTTTATATCCTGAAACACAACATAAAAACATTCTAAGTTTGAAGATTCTAAAGAGTACTCTTCCTAAAATGCAGGGTAATCAAGTTCATTATTGAAGAGAAGATATCTTACCTTCCGTTTGGTCTCAGGACCTGCCAATTGAACCTGACTTTCTTTTCTGACATATGAATCTCTCCTCTTTTTCAATGAAATGGAGAATTCCTAATTAGTTATTTATTTCATAATGAATGTATAAACCTAACTATGAGATGGATTACAGAGGAAAACCAGCAAATCGTTAACATTAACAGGTAAAGGGCAGGATATGATTGAGAACATTAGTCTATCGGGCCCCAATATGACCAAATTATGATAATAATTTTTCAAGTGAGAACATAAGGGAGCCATGTTTTTTTGCTGACACTTAACATGTTTTACAACCCACAAAAATTCAACACATGCCATATACACATTGCTTACCAAAATCGTAATACACAGTTATTAAAAGCAAGTAGAGCATGTACCTTCTTAGAACTCACTTCTTGATCAACTTGTTGATTTTCACCCATCACTTTCCACTGTAACTGTAATAGTGCTCTTTGCTTCTCCTCCTGCACCAAACACTGGTCAGCAACTTTCCAGTCACTGGCTAACAGCCTTCCGAACAAAGAGCGTCAAGAGTCACTACCTTTGACTTCTGAAGCTCCAGTTCATCCTGAAGTTTCTGACAATCTTCCTCATGCTGTATGTTCACTGAGTTTATTTGAGCTTCATGCTCTTGTCTGAGCGACGACAGCCTCTACATTGTTGTCCAGATTTCATTAGTAACAAAAACTAATACAATCAAAAAATCTGGTTCAGCTTATGACTCACCTCCTTCAGTTCATTCTCAGCCTGAGAACGAATGCGCTGCAATTCTTCTTTGTGATAAGTTCGAAGAGTTGATTCCTTAAGCTCATTATCCTGTTGAATTCTTGCCACCTGGATACCAAAACAACCTGAATTGTAATTTCAGAAGAAAAAACAGCTATATTGTACATCTCCACTGTGTATGCAGTGCTTCCCTAGTACTGACAGTGACAGGCTGACACCACGCAAACAGCCTCTGGACAAAGTATACTGGTGATACAATGAAGGATTCTACTGACAGCAATATGATTTTAAAAGCTCCATGATTAACAGCAGCATGTTTTTACATAGCTTTTCTCTCTGCACATATACTAAATAGCATCTCTGGACTGCTGTAAGACAAATGATGTCAAAGTTCTATACTTCCATTACTACAGAAATTTCTAGAAAGTGGTCATGGTCCCTGATGCATTTTCCCCTTCAACATCGAACGGCAATCTGATTGCTTAAGAAGCCATTGGTTCTTAAATTGTACATTGGTGGAATATACAGTGTGTGGTTCCAGAAATTTCATGAGTATGTTACAGCCAATTAAATAAAAGATAAAGGTGATGGAAATGTTACCCTAAAGAGGCTTGAGGATACTTTGAACTTATTAGTTATCAGTGGGTGTTTCCGTATAACTTCCTATACAGTTTACATGCCAGGTCTATTTAGAGCAAGAACAAGAAAAAATACCCGAAAAATCAGTAGTTCTTAGGTAATGATGTCTCTTCAGCAGTGAGCATTGTGCATGAAAGAACTTCCTTGGAAGTCTGATATGCAGTTATTTATTCATGCTATCTATAGCTGTTCAGCTTACTTTGTTTAGCTACTCTAGAACAAACATATTCCGCCGAAATGGATACATGTATAGTCAACAGAACTAGATTGTCCTTCATTTGTTCCGAAATAAATGTAGCGCTTGTTGAGAAACCGAACTAGTTGTACCTACCACTGTGCCATGTTCCTCCTTAAGGCGTGTCAAGCACCTCTCTGATTCTCGCTTGTTCTGAAATATCTTTTCGTTACATTTATTCTCCATTTCCTTTATGAGCTTTTCGGCCTGAAATTTTAAAACAGTCAGATAAACAGAGTAAGAATCATATTATCATACCAACTATCTAGCATACATAAACTTCTTACAGAAAAGAAATAATTTACCTTCTCTTTTTCAGCACTAATGATTTCTACCTTTTCTAATTCATATTTCTTACGGATGTCATTGATTGCCTGCAAAATCATTTGCAACTGTCATTTGTGATTGAGAAAGAAAAGTGTTATACAGTTAATAGAAATGTGATACCTGATCATTTCTAAGTGATAACTCTTTCAAATGCTTTGATAGCTCTATCTGTTTACCCACGAGCATGAGATCATACTGTTTTTTGGCCTCGGTAAGTTGACATTCTGTTGCTGCAAGTGATGCTTGTACCTGGGTAGGAGGTGAAGGTTATATGTTGTCTACAGATCATTACATCATGAGACCTACAATATAATAACACAAACCTGTAACTTCTGTTCCTCCAAACTCTTTTCTCTTTCCATAGAAGAAATATACAACTGTTCCTTCTCATCAAGAAAACTGCGGAGCTCGCTGATCTGTTTCTCAAATGCTTCAACCTGAAGGTCACGGTTAGCGATCTCGTGTTGCAAAGATTCTGTATCATTAGATTTCTCATCCAAAACTGACTGCACTCTGCCTAGAAGCTCCTGATTATCTGATTCTAGCTTCAAAGTCTTCTGTATCAGCTCTTCCTGCGAAATTTCAATCAAATGGTAAGGAAGAATACAGGTTAGATATTGACTGTTCGTATATTCTTAACCAGCTAGTTCACGAACCTTTTGATTTTCAGCAAGGCTAGAATCCTCCAGTAACTTTTGAACTCTCCCTTGTAGTTCTGAAGATAACTTTTCTAAGCGATTCACATTGGAGGCAGATATTTCTGCTTCAGACTCCAATCTTCTGATTTTATCTTCAGCCACTTGGCATTCTTCTACATGTTGAACCATAACAATTTCTTGAGTTTTCTGTAACTCTGTGATTCTGGACTTCAGTTCCCCAATTTCAGTTTTGAGACCACTGTTTTCTGATGTCAAATCTACAAACTGGTTTTGAAGATGTTCCAGTTTGTCCTTAGCAGATCGTGTTATCAGCATTTTCTCCTCTTGGACCATTACATAGTACTTCTCGAATGAAGAAAGTAACCTAGAGACATGACTTGACAGTGATGCATGCTCTTTATCTAGCTCAGCTACTTTAGCCACAAAACTGCTAAGCAATGCGTTAGCATCCTTATTGTCCTTGCACAGTCTTTCAATTTCCAGACTATATCCCTGGTTCCTAAGCTCCAAGTCATTTTTGTCTTTTTCAGCACTTGCAAGGTTTTCTTTCAGGCAAGTGCAAACATCTTGTTTAAGCTTCAACTCTTGCTCCATGCACTGTAGGCGGGAGTCAGCACACAACAAGCGGGCTTTATTCTCTTCAACTGAAACCTCCAACTGTTTGATGAGAGAATCTGCATTTAAAAAGCAAACCAAGCTTATTGTTTGTTATTACTACTGTTGCACTGAGGGCATCTTGACGGTACTTGATGAAAATTGTTCGATGGAGTAGCATATATCAACTTCACAAACTTCCCCAACAGTTTTCGCAATGACATAAGTTGGGACTTGCTTATATGACTTATCTCCTTAGTGAAGTTCCAATGTTAGAACAAACTTGCCCAGACATACTCATAATGCAAAATAAAAGCAGATGGCCAATAACATCTTATTCGTGAACTGGTACATATAAACTAACACATACCTTTTTCCCTTATGGTAGTATCATTTGCATAGATCTGTTCTTTGTAACTCCGATCCATTTCTTCTTTCTCTTGTTTAATCCGCAGCATCTCCTGCTTACCTGAGTTAATGGGACAGTTGACAATGCTATTATGTTACTATGTAAATATTTAGCGTACTGCTAATTATTCTATCTATAAACATGTCATATAGATAAATAAGCATGGAGTTGCAAATGACATTAGGGTCTAGATGACATAAACAACAGCATAGCAGATAGGGGCACCCTAGATATGCAGAGTCTGGCGGTGAGTTAACTAGTTGTCGGAATTCTAGAAGATTAGTACTACCTCCGTACCAAAATATAAGATGATTTAGCATTTTCTGGTATGGACGTACCTAGACGCGTATTAGTGTAGTGATTCACTCATTTCAATCCGTATGTAGTCCGTATTATGAAATGTCTAAAACATCTTATATTTTGGAACGGAGGGAGTACATATGAAGTGATAAGAGACAAACCAACCTGACATGATATTTTGTTCTGCACATTCCAGTTTTGCTGAGGTATCATGCAGCAAGCAGTTGAATTCATCTAAAGCTTTGGAGTTCTTCCCAAGCGTCTCCTCAAAAACCTTCTTATCTTCCTCAGCTGCCATTGCATTGTTTTGACAATTAGGTCTGAACAACAGGTGGTGCATGAAAAAACGTCAGTACAAACATTACCTCTTTCTGCCTGACTTGCTAACTGCTGCAGAGTTTCAGTCAACTGGTCGCACAGGGTCTTTGTTGAGGAAACTTTTGAATCTAATCCCTGCCAGAGCTTTGAATCTTCAGTCCGCTTCACCTTAAGCTTCACGTTTTCATTGACAGCTTGTTGAAGTTTTACTTCTAGCATATTTATCTGTTCTGTTGCTCTTTTCAGCTTGGTATGCTGAAGTTACATAAAGCGTATGTATCAGTAATAAGATATTCTGTGTGAGACCAATATAAGATGTTGCTGCTGCATACTGATAAATTCGTTATGTACTTGAGCCAGTCTGCAATACATAATCACAACAATAGAACATCTAAACAAAGAAAGACGACTGTGTTGAACAACCGGTAGTGAAACTTATCATACATATACCATTCTGTATTAAATAGAACTAGATGCAATAAGCTAAGAAGTCCCCTTTTGTAACATGGTAGTGATTCTAAAGGACAAGTCTGTGTTTAATTAAGTTCAGGACTATCCATTTCAACAATATTACAGAAATAAGCCCATTGAAATAAGATAAATGATGAGTGAGAAATTGGACTTTCACCTAACACCCCTTATGTTTAGCAGAAACCATAGAGGGCAATATGTCCCACATTTTGCAAGTGAGAGATATACAGAGCTCTGCCACAGATATAGTTCAACGTTTTAAAGGATGCATACTTCCAGAAAAAAAACTGTGTGTACCTCTGTTGGTACTATAACATGTCATAGGTAGACTTTTTTTAGCACAGATGCATACATGTAGCATCTGGGAAAATAATATGGACAGTGGCGGACCTAGAAGATTCTAGAAGCCCGGGCAAGCATGCCTAAACTCGTCATTTTTAGTACGAAATTACTGTACAAAGTTAGAGAATATAAGAGATCGTCCGCCGGCAAGCCCGGACGGCTGCCCGGGCTGCAGGGACGTTAGATCCGCCCATGAATATGGAGTCTAAAGTCTAAACACCGCAGAAAGACACGTAAAATCATGAGGTTGGACTAACTATAACATGTGCAGACCCATAATGATAAGGTTTTTATATATTTGTGCACTGCCTATTCTGGTTTAACATTATATTGCCATGTTGATGCTGCATAAATGATCACATGATGGTCTATACGCAGTTCATTTGTTCTACCCACAGAGTAATGAAAAATACCACGGATTCCAAGACAATACCAGAAACAGAAAACTACCCTTGTGTTATAGAAGCAGAATGATACAACTGAGACAGCCCTGAATAACATAAAACTATGCAAATTTGGCATTGATCAACCAGAAGACAACTCTTCTTCTATTGGCACCACCGAGACAGATAGCAAATCCAAATGTATGCAGAAACCTAAACAGTGGCGCAGTGACATGATGTCTGGCTAAATTTCAGGAGCAATTCGCAGTTCATACAGTTGAATAATAGGAATCCGTTCGGTCAAGTGCTCGACAGTCACAAATAATTGCACAATGTTCAGAAATATACCGTCATTTCTAGATCAGTCTTCACCGACGCCTGCTCCTTGACTAATTTCTCTGCAAATAGACATGTATTGAGAGAAATCAGTGCATCGCACGAAATCCACAGCCTCCATAAAGTCAACCCAGGGAGGAGTCGAGGGAAATCAAATCAGTACCTGCCGTCATCTTAAGGTTGGCGAAGCTCCCGTACGAGCCACCTCCAGCATCCGACGAGGGCTTGGGATTCGAGGGCCTCCCAGCCGTCGAGTTGGGTCCCGCGAGGGATCGGAATCCATCGAGGCCCCTGAGCCCCGAGAGCCCCAGCTTCTGCATCCTGTCGCCGAACCCTAGGTTTTGCCGGAGAAGGTGCTAGCGGAACTGCAGCCAGAGACGGGGGCGGATTTAGATGCTGCGCCCGGAATTCGAGAGGTCGATGGGGTTCAACTAATCGCTGGATGACGAAATGCTCGTACCTCGGAAAGCAGGGGCCGAAATCGCGGACGGGGTTGAGGCAGCAGGGACGCGACGAGGTAGAACGGGAACGGAGATGGCGGTGGCGGCGCACGGGAGAGGCGGAGGGTTTGGAGGGCGAGGCGGAGGCGGTGACGCTGTGCTACGGCACGGCGGCAGCTCTAGGGCACGGCTCGGAGATGCTTGGGTGAGGGGGAGGAGGAGGAGGAGGAGGAGGGAGTGAGGTGGAGGAAGAGGGAGGGGAATGGAAGGTACGGGACGGGACCTGCAGAGAGACGGTGGGGGAGAATGGATTTTATGGAACTCCGTGCTTTGGGGGTTTCGCGCGCGTCGCCGCCGCCACCTTATTGGGGCCTATTGGTTTGTTTTCGTTTCATGGGCCTTTTCCGGAATGCATTCACTTCGTGTCTCTTGAGTTCATGGGCTGGTTTGCTGTGAAGCATACGTCTTAACTTCTTTTTTTTGCGAAAAGCATACGTCTTAACTGAGGGAGAGTTTTAATCTAAATGGTGATCATCTCGACAGCTTTACACTGTCGAGGGGTATCCGACAAGGTGATCCAATCTTCCCTATCTGATAGTTTTGTACCTGTTAACATCAAGATTTCCTAGAAAAACTGTTAAAATCAAGAAATCAGTCGGTGGCTCCATCGGCTCTGATGGTTGGTCATTTACTATTTGCGGATGACAATCTGTTTTTTTCTAGAGCGAATAGGAAGAGCGCGTTGGAGGTGAGGGGAGTGCTACACTTATTGCATCATGCCACGGAGGAAGATTTCCCCTACAAAAACTGAGTAAGAGTTTCCCTAAATAAACTGAGGGGGGAGAGAGCACCCGAGTCGATATTGCTCAGCTTTACTCTATATCTAAGCTTCAATGTCACATGTGACTTGCATGTGCATCTTCCCACCAACTCCTACCACTGTATGAGTTTGTGGCGAGCATTTGAGTCATTTGTATCCCCTCACTCCATATCGTCCAAGCAGCGCTATTTTCTACCACAAAACATGTAACCTAGGAGATTCACTCCATCCAACCAAACTATGCAGGTGCTAGAAGCATCCTTCAGATAGTACTCGAACCTGCAGTATCATGATTTCCAAACCATGTCGGTCACTGCGGAATTTTGCCATCAAGTGTCCTATTTGTAGTTGATCTCGACGTCGATGGCGCGAGACGAGAGCATGTGGTGGAACTCGTCTTTGAGTTGTGACATCGAGTCACCGTCTCAACTGTTGCTAAAGCAGGAAATAGACTTGACGAAGGAGGCCCACTCATGAGTGGCACAATAGGATGTTTGATAAATCATAAACGAATAAGGTCTAGCGGGTTTACCCTCTAAAAGCACATCGTGAGTTTTACTATTAGCCCTGCCAACTCGCTTTGGATGACAGTGAGATGTCACACTGTCTAATTTCACGCACAAAGATGTTTTGGACCACATATGAACTCGCCTAAGTTAGAGCATCTCTATTGGAAATGTCCGCAAACACGTCTAAATGATGACGAATGTGCCTGTTTTGAACCCTCATTCCTAGTGCGCGTAGCCATGTCACCTAAAATTGTTCGGTCACTTGCATATGATTGGTGGGATAGAGAGAAATAGAAAAGAAGATAATATAAAGAGAAAATGTGATCCAGGGTGGGTCGCATCCTATGTGGCAAACTGTCCGGACATGTCCGAACACACTCATTTCCACTCTAATATGAGGTCGACGTGGGGGGTGCCAGACAACCTTATGGACAATCGGGGGTCTGATTGGATAAACTTTTTCGTTCTCTCATGTTTGGGATGTCCACTCAGACAAATAGGGCATGGGAGGGGCAGGTTGGAATGCTCTTAGCCTAAGTGAGAAATAGGGGCATGGGACAGAGTAGGGGGACATGTTGGAGTTGCTCTTAGCCTAAATGAGAAAATGCTAATAAACCAGTTGGCGGGTCTGCAACTTGATGCATTATCCTGTTCTCACGTGCCAAGTTTAGGGGTGTGTTTAGTTGAGGAACCAAGTGGAAATGTGGATGTAATGGTTGCAATGTAGAGGAACGAGTTTTTTTCTTCTGCGTGTGGCATTTCTCGATGGATGTGTAGGTGGAGATCGTGCTTTGGCGATACTGCTTGCCGACGGAGCTGCTGGCCGCCACCGCCCCTCATCTATGTTCCCTCCGCCGGTTCATTTTCCTTTCCGCCACCAACTTCAGGTCCCGTAGCCGCACAACCATAGGTGGGAGAGGCGAGGGAGATGACCTGGTTTTGACTGTCGGGTGAGTTTTGGTTTCAGGTGAAGAGAGATTTATGGTGGGTTAGCGCCAGGAACGTGTAAATTCCACCGATTCGGTAGAACAAGTGCATTTCAAATCTAGTACGAATATTCACTTTTCTGTAACCACTCCAGTCAACCAAACACCGGAACACAGGCTAGGTGCAGAACCATTCCATTACATTCACCCGAACCAAACACACGACCCTAGTGCATTTTCCTCTCTATTTTTATTATTGCAAATATACAGTACATGGTCAAACCTATCGTCTCCGCCCCTCATCTACCACCAATCATGCCAGGAAACGATCCGAGCCATCCAAACACATCTCCGCCCCCTGCAGCCAAGACTTTTTCTCTCCACTATCCTCTACCTTTCCTCTTCTTCCCCGATCCAGTCCTCTCCCACGCTGCTCTCATGCTCTGACCTACCCAAGGCCCCAATCCGAACGCAGCGAGTCCCCTAGAATCTCTCATATACTCCACCACCGCCGTGCCCTAAAGCTGTCGCCGTGCCGTAGCTCAGCCTCAGCCCTCAACCCCTTCGTCTCTCGCGCGCTTCGCCGCCATCTAGATCCGCCCTGGCCTCTTCGGCGGCCGAGAGGAGCCGCTCCGGGCTCGGTTCAGGTTTCCGGTACCTCACCGGAGCCGCCACCGGGTGGTGGGACCGGTGGATGGTCATGGGAGCCAGCGGCTCCAAGCTCGAAAAGGCCCTCGGCGACCAGTTCCCTGAAGGCGAGCGCTACTTCGGCCTAGAAAACTTCGGCAACACCTGTTACTGCAACAGTGTACTCCAGGTCTCCATTTCCTATCCCGGAACCCTGTAGCCTACAGATTTGTTGCGCCTCTCATGCTGAGTGGTAATCTGCGCAGTATACACGTGCAAGTGGTTCGATTAGGTGTCATTTTGATAGCCTTGGAGCCGCCCTTGTTTGTCTGAGGTTGACATGAATATGCTCTTCGTTATTTTTGGTATAGTTGAATGCTCACAAGATTCAAGGTTGTGTGGCTATAACGTGGCATATATATGTCGACGATGCTAATACACAAACTGTTCTGAGCTGCGCGACACATGAAGGTTATGATTGCACTACGTTCACGTATTCACTGTTTACAAATTCTACAACCAAGTGTAATAGCAGCAACTTAAATTTTGAAGAACAAACACAAGCTTGCATTTTATGAATGCTCATGCTGCCATGCATATGATACATCGAATACTTCCAGCATCTACCTAATCAAACATTTGTTTTTGTAGTGTATTAGTAGGCTTGTTGCATAACAAATTTAGACATGGCAGCTTGATATTGGAAATTGATGCCTTAACCTATTTTTATTTGTTTCAAATTTAGAGCGTTTACTTATCTGTCATTTCTAATTTGATGATTTGCCTTGATAACCTGTCTATCTATAGTCAAAAACTCCTAATAGATCGCGGCTGTCATGCCGGAAGAAAGCTTTGAATATCTAGTTGAGCGATATGAAACACTCCTAATTTCCATTTTAGTTCATTTAGGCTGAATTTTTCATTTTAGTCCATTTAGGCTACTGGAGGTCGCATTGGCGAGCTGAAACCCGTGACGAGTTATATCGTACAAAGACAAGTATATTTTTCTGGTTTTCCCTCAATGAAAAAGTTATGTCCCTAGAAGGCGGCACTGAAAGCTGCAACCACAACTCACTGTTTGTAATATCTACGGCTATTTATCCAGTTCAGAATGTTCGTGTTATTTGATTCAAGATTTTGTCGTTCTCTGTTATTGAAAATTATGATCAGGCTGACTTGGAAGACATAGTGAAATAGTGTAGCTGTGTTGTGTTTTGATATACTATTGCAATAATTTATTGTCCTTTGGAGTAAATAGCGGCCGGCTCACTGATACAATGAGGGGCTGTTATTATGTTATACCTTGTACACTGTACTGCATCCTAACTATTCATTTGATTGAAAGAGAAGTGGACGACACAATGAACTAGTGAATCTTTGCTGTATCTTGATAGAATATGTTGCAATAATTTGCTGTCTTGTGGAGTAAATAGCGGTCGACCCACTAAAACAGCAAGGGCCTGTTAGGTACAATATATTGCAACAACTAGCTATCTGCATATATTTATTACTTATATTTTCTTATTGCCATTGCATAAGAGATGTTTCTCTAGGCCGCAGATTATTATCTCAACACTTATCATCTGTGACGAACCAAGCAATCTTATTGTTCACCAGTAAGGTGTACTTGCCTTTTTTTTCTATACACTGCTCATCCACCATAAATACAACTAAGTCACTTTTCATCACTGGAGAAGTTCCCTAACTATGTTCAGTGTAAAATAGATAGATACCTCCAATACTGCTTTGGTGCATATTGCAGATGTGCAGGACGTAAGCAGATCCAGCAGTAAAATTAGTCTTGTTTAATGCCTTCGTGCTTGGAAAGAAATCCCTTTTTGTGTATCCGCCTATTCATGCATTTACTACTTAGCACGAGCTGCATGTCCACCTTGCTATTTGTGCAGAATGCTGTAGGTTTAGAATGTAATGTTGTCTGGCTAGGATGAACTTCAACAATGTGCTAGTTTAGCTTTTCAGTAGGTTTGTACTGTTTGTCTATCTTTTCTATGACGTATCAAAGCCTGGTTAAGTTCTATCCTCCTTTCTTGTCATAGATGTTTTGTTATATCCCGCTCTTATCACATGCAGTTGTTTGTTATGCCCGTGCAATTGATTGTTCTAACACATCTGTTAAGTGCATTGTTTACATAAACTTAACTATACTTTTGTTTCAGGCACTTTACTTTTGCACTCCGTTCAGGGAGCAATTACTGGAATATTATACAAACAACAAAAATCCTGGAGATGCAGAAGAAAATCTTTTAACTTGCTTGGCGGATCTTTTTATGCAGGTAAAGTGGACAAAAAGAGACTTTTGACCTTGTTATCTAATATGTAATTGTGTTTTAGCATGCTGCTACTTTGCAAATTGACTTGGAATGAAACGAAGTTTGAAAACTGAATCTGCACATTCAGTTTTATGCAATCTATATTGCCTTTTGGCTTTCCGCTCTCTAGATATTGGATGTCTTCCTTGGAGTGATAAACACCTAAGGGACTAATATTCTTCATATCAAGTTGTAAACCAAAGATCGAAGAGGTGTCTTAGCCACCAATTCATTATTACAGTGCATCCACACACATCATTATTAGTTTAGTGCAATGTTTATGTGACATGAAACTGATGGCATGATATTTCCGCTGGTACTGAATTAATGACAGCTCATTACATTTGTGAAAGTAATGATAGCTCATAATATATCATGCAGGTAAGCCAATCCAAGAAAAAGACAGGCGTTATTGCTCCAAAACGTTTTGTCCAAAGAGTGAAGAAACAAAATGAGTTGTTTCGCAGCTACATGCACCAGGTAACGTGACATATTATAGTGTCTTTGGTTGAGCCATCATATCCTTACACGGTGACCTGATTGATGCAACATGAGGCAACCTTTGGATATGTATTCAATGTTAAATGTTCCAGTTATTAGATCCAAGTGATAGCAGTTTCTGTGTAATATTTTTTGATTTTTCGTGATGGCAATCTCAGCCATTTTATAGTTAGTAGTGTTTGTCCTCTCATGCGCATGCATTTATCTGCTATTTTGCTTTAGTTTAACCATGCTACCCACCAAAACAGTCTCTTAGAAACAATCTTCAAACTTGAGATTTGGTAGTATTGAAGAATACAAAACCAAGTAATATTTTGGAATGCATTCGATGGATCAACCTTAAGACACGTATGCAGGCAAGGTGATACACTGGAAATAATTTATGTCCTAGCCTTTTCTTTTTGGGCAACCTTCAGTTTTGCATAAAACATGATAACATCCTGGATGTTCTCTTTAGTAACATATTTGTCCATGATTACTCTGTAGGATGCACATGAGTTCTTAAATTTTCTGTTGAATGAGCTTGTTGATATTCTGGAGAAAGAGTCTAGCGCTGCGAAGGACTCACCCCAGTCATCATCTCCTGAAAAAGTTCCAAATGGGGTAGTTCAACCTTTGGCCAATGGAGTTAGGAAAGAGCCACCGGTTACCTTGGTCCATAAGAATTTTCAGGTGACTGAACTCACTGAAATTGACCAAGAAATTATGTGTACCTTGTTACCTCCCTTTAATCAAACTTATCAGTTATCTTTAGTAATTTATTACAACCTACACAGGGGATACTGACCAATGAAACCAGATGCTTGAGATGTGAGACAGTAACTGCACGAGATGAAACATTTTTTGATCTGAGTGTTGATATTGAGCAGAATAGTTCCATTACAAGCTGCCTGAAAAATTTCAGCTCCACAGAGACTTTAAATGCTGAAGACAAATTCTTCTGTGACAAATGCTGCAGGTATACCATATTTCTTTTCGACTGTTTTTCTTTTTGTCACCATGAAGGTATGGAGTATGGTCTGCTGCTTTGATATATTGATTTGTGTTCTATATTATTCATCTCCATTTTCTGCCTTAAGTGCTTTTTTTTTGGGTATATATGGGTAACATGATAAAGCACTGAGCGATCTCTTTTCTTTCATCTGTGTGTTAAAACCCACTGTGCTGTAGATCCATGGGAAGGAACATCAGCTTAACTTAATTTGCTGAACTTCATTGTTCCAGTTTGCAAGAAGCACAGAAGAGAATGAAGATCAAGAAAGCTCCCCACATATTGGTGATCCACCTAAAGCGCTTTAAGTACATTGAGCAGCTTGGCCGGTATAAGAAGCTTTCATATCGGGTTGTATTCCCCATGGAGCTGAAGATCAGCAGTACATCTGATGATGTAGATACAGAGTACTCTCTCTTTGCTGTTGTCGTCCATGTTGGAAGCGGCCCCAACCATGGGCACTATGTCAGCCTCGTTAAAAGCCACAACCACTGGTTGTTCTTCGATGATGAAAATGTGGAGATGGTTGAAGAGTCGACCCTGCAAACATTCTTCGGCTCTTCGCACGAATACTCAGGCAACACAGATCATGGGTACATCTTGTTTTACGAGGGCCTTGGTGGGAAGAGTTAGGTTGATTTTCTTCGCCTTCCTTGTTTCCTTCTTCTTTTTCTTTGGAGCACGCAAGTCAACTGTTGTATGTACACAGCATTTTCATTACCTCCATGGAAAATTGTCGATCTCAGAGATTGTGAGTATGGTGAACCTGAGGATGCCAGATTTTTGGTGATTTTAGTGTACAGCGGAAATGAAACTTGCTCCCGGTGATGAAATAAGGCGTAAGTCGTCAAGCACGCCCCAACCAAAGAATGTAACATTGATATTGTGTTCTGTATATTTGATTCTAGCTTTAATTTTTTTATGCATTAGATGTACCATTTCCTGGTTCTGATGTGTACTGCTAGAAATTCCTATATGGGAGGGCCCTGGAATCATATGCTCACTTAGGATTCTGTGGAATGTTTATTTCAATTTATCTAGATGCTCTTTAACTTGATTTAGGTAAATGTGTGGGTGTGGCTAGTTAAGGCGGCTTTGAATCTGTTATCTCATGAATTGCTCCAATAAATCCATGTTACCAGTCGTTACATTCACTATCTTGCAATACAGAGATGCTTGACCGTGTGCTGACGTGAAGAAATATTATTTTCGTTGGCTAATGCATCGCATGTGATGAGATATTAACGTTGATTTAACCATGTGGTTGCCTTCTTGATGATCGTCGCACAGCAGATATGTGTGTGATTGTCAGAACGTTTTTTCTCAAGATGTGATTATCAGAACGATGGAGAGTAAGGATCACGGGGAGCCCTCTCGACCGCTGCTGCCCCTCTTGAGAGTCGTCTGGAAAGCTCCATCGCCGCCCCTCTCCTTCCTTCTCCCCAGAGGTACGGTCGGCCGGCGAGAGGATGGATTAGGTGGTAGGCTCCTCCTGTACATACTAGTAGTAGTTTTAGTTAGTTTGATCTGGCTTTATGCTGTGTGTTACCCTAGATGGGTGTTTGGGAGTAGGACTCTGGATTTCTCCGGCCAGATCCAGGGCGTCTTGCTTTCTCTCGTTGCGGCGGCGTATCTCTGGTGGCAGGAGGTAGGCCGGCCGGTGGAGGGGAGGTCAAGCATCTCCGACAATAAGGCTGGCTCGAGTTTTTCCGATCTCGTGTCTGGGTGCGACGCGGGTGAGGTGTTGCTGGTTTCCTTTGCTAAACTTCTGTGGCGGAAGTTGTTGGCGAGGTGGTCGGCGACGAGCTCATCCAATCTGCGCTCTGCTCTTACTGATGTTCATCTTCTTGTTTTCCTTCTGCTGCTCGTTGACCATGGTGGTCGGCGTGCGAGGATTTGGAGGCGAGAGCTGACTGGCGGTGAAGAGTTTGGGAAGGATGCAAGCAGGGCTCTGCTGCTGCTCGGCATCGAAGCTGCGACTTCTCAGGCGAAATACATGGTGCTGGATAATGGCGCCATGATCTGTGGCCGATTCGAGCGGCCTTTCTTCAACCTCCAGTGTGGAGGCCCTTCCGATTCACTGCGCCGGTGCTCGACGCCGTTGTGTCTCCAAGTGGTTCGTCCCCGGAGGTGCTCTGGTGGCAGATGGCAGTGGATCTTCGCCGGAGTGGAGAGCCAAGCGAGCAGAACATCTCCCGATTTCGGCGCCGCGGTTGGCGTTGCCTGGAGATCACCGGCAAGTGGCAGAGGAGGATTCCAAGGACCTGATTGCATTTTTATTTCTAGTCCTAGGGTCCTTTTTGCAAAGTTAGAGGTCCTGTTTTCGAATTTCGGTCTTTCTGTACAAGTGATGATTAGGGATCTCTATGTAATTTGTACCTGCCAATGTTAATGCAGCTTTCTGGCCCTCTGGGCCGTTCCCGTGTTCAAAAAAAAAAAGTAAGGATCACGGGTGGGGAAAAAGGTGAAGTAAAACAGGTTCTGAAAGGAGGCGCGAGGGTAGCAAACTTTGCCGAGGTGCGGTTTCTCTGTCTACACAAATTTGCTGATTCGCTGCGTCCACATACTGCTGCTAACTGCAGAGAAGCGTGACGAAAAGAAAAAACTTGTAATCAGGACGCGTCGTTCGACCAATGTTATAGTGCATTCTGCAGGAAATTTCTGCTGCACTTCGAACCGTATGAAAGCTACACTTCTTTCTGCCGCACTTGCGGGGGCGTATGTACTAGGCTAGTCTCCGCGGTCCTAACTAAAATTCCAAAGGTAGCAATACTCAGTGGAGCATCTCGTGATGGAAAGCCCCCGCCGCACTGATGCTCCAGTCTCCGACACCGTATATATTCATCGCCCATCTGTCCATTTCCTCACATCAAAGTATGGCATCCTGATAGCTTTACAGCCTTTACTGTTACAAAAATAATCCACAACTCAGATTTGTATAAAGGTCAGGCCAAATATATACATTCTGGTCGCACAAAACCATTCCAGTAATGCAACTGATAGAGTAGTAAGTAACCAGAGACTTGCCAATCACACAGGGGAATTTACAGGTATAACACGTATATCGCACCCCTACAAAAACCCTCGATTGTCTCATCGATAATACAGATCCTTCTTCGACAAACTCTAACAAAGCTATAACGCACGGCCATAGGTTTCTAGAGGATTAGATTTACACAAACTAGTATCACGTCCAGCAGGAAGACGCCTGCCTTGCAATGCTCCTCGGACTATAGACGAGCAGGTGGGGGTGGGCAATTTACATGCGAATTTCCCGCGCCGGGAAAACCCTAACCGATGAAATTTGGCTGCACCGAGTTCTCCACATCCCTGCCTGTTGTCCTGTAATTCAAGATTCATCGGATAGCAATTAGAACATACAATAATATATGTAGTTTAAGAACCATGCGCGTTTGTAAAGGGCAAACTAACTGTGTTGCTGCAACAATGCTAAATTTTAGTGAGAACAGCATGTAGGCTAAGGAACAGCCGAACAACTAAAGACAGATAATGAGTAACTCACTGTTAATACAGAAATGGCATCCATAGGGAATTTTATGTAGTGTGAATCCATGTGTGGAGTGATCAAGAACATCATAGAATTGTGTGTTTGGCTGGTACAGCAGTCAAGGCTACCCAAAAAAATGTGTGACATTGCTTCTGGCTGCCTATGCTTTGGGGAAGGTTGGTATGGCAAGAACCTCAGTGGAAAAGGGCAAAGGGGCACGCTCATGCCAAAATAATGGTAACCATCCAAACAAAAGCCAAAAATGTTCGACATGTCCAAACAATTGGTGGGGTAGATTTATACCCAAAGATCTAAACATCGAATAAATGTACAAAAGAAGGAAGTTACTAGATAGATCTGTCACCCTGTGAAATGTCAAGTTCCAATTCCACAGATACAATGAACTGGAAAAAGGGTCATGCACAAGCTGAGGTACAAAATATGCTGTCTTCCTACTTTAGCTTTTTTCGAAATGGGTGAGCCCCGGCCTCTGCATCAATCGACGCATGCAGCCTTTATTAATTCTTCCTACTTTAGTTGATTTAGGAATTGAAATTTCTTAATGATCTATGGCACTCTAGCGTCTAGATTCCTTAGCTTAAAGAACATTTGGTCCACACCAAACTGAAGATACATATTAACCCATATACTGCTTGATGTTGAAGTGTATATGTGGATTGTATAGCCCTTTCCATCGGTTCGGACTTTTGGTTGCGTTGGCTAGTGCATGAAACATGACACTTGATACATAAAACATTATTTTTATATAATTTTTAGTGTTCCTTTTTTGCAGGGAGATACTTTGTTAGCATGAAGTACTACTAATGTAATCTTCAATACTATCCTGCCTTCCTGAGAAGTTACAAAACGCCACCACAACATCAATGCAGTTTACTGAGAACAGTGAGTTAAGGTGTGTATGACTTACAATGGCTGTGATAGCTGACTCCAGTTCATCATCAGGTGCGACTGAGGATGCATATCCAAATAACTCCTACTAGAAACATCAGCTTCATCAGCTGCATAAGTTTCGGAATGGCCTGACGCTGCAGGAGGTGACCAGACTGGGACCACACCACCTTCTCTCCCAGTCCAGCTACTCGATGCTTCTGACACAGATGTCTCAAAATAATTTCTCATGCGATGCTGAGGTTGCTGAAAGTTATTGTGATGGTGAATGCCATTGGTTCTAACAGCATTGCCCGTTCTACGGACCATCTCCTCCCTCTCAGTTCGTGGCTCAAAATGCATGTGGGATGGTACCTCTGCCCTACTATCCCCGCTATTCCCCATATCAGCAGAAATTTCTGTTTCAACCCGGTTCAGTGAAGCTGTCATGGTAGGCACCATCTGATCCTGACGTCTCCGCGCAGCTGTGGGCACATTGGCTGTTACCTGGGCTGGTTCCAAATGAACTTCCATCTGTAAATCTTGGGGAAATTCGATTGGTGGAACATCTGAGGAGTCGCCAAGGCCTTCCTCCATTCCAGTGTCCATTGCGGCCCTGGATGCTGCCTCAAGCTGCCACATTTCTGATAGGGCTTCTTGCAGCCTGGCTTTGGCTGCATCTAGCTCAACAATGGGGAGAGGATAGTTGGAGCCTAACTCAACCCCTGCAGCTTGCAGCACAGAGGCAGGTGCATCCCATGGGTGGTGTATCCATTCTGTTGGCAGCCTTGCAAGTTCAGGAAGCCACCGTCGGACGTATTCCCCGTGTGGATCGAATTTGTATCCTTCGAGCTGAGGGTTGTCAATGTGGTCGAGCTCTCGGCTATCAGGGAGAGAGCCAGAAATGTACTGCCAACCTAGTGCATCACTCTCAAGATCAGCATCCAGTAAAGTGTCCCAAAAGTACTTCATCCCCCATCGCCATGGTAGTTGAAGGACCTTGACGAAAAAGCTTGCCACCACCACGCGTATCCGATCATGTAACCACCCTGTCGCCCACAGCTCTCTCATGCCGGCATCAACAAGAGGGTAACCAGTCCTTCCCTGGCGCCAAAACTTGAAGGTGCACTCATTGACTACCCAGGGGAAGAATCTGAGGTGTGCAAGGAGGGGCTTCTCATGGCTGGATGGATGGTTGAAGCAAAGATACCGTGAGTACTCCCGGAGACCAATGGATCGGAGAAACAGTGTGCAGCTCTCCTCGGCTGCGTGGTTGCCCTCATTGCTCCATACGAGTTGCTTCATTAGGACAAGGTGGAAGACCTTGCGCACACTCAGCTCACCAAAATGCAGGTAAGGTGATAGGAGGGAGGTGTTTGCGCTATCTGCTTTCTTGCGGTTCACTGAGTAGTCGATCAAAGGGCCATTAAGGAAGGCAGTTAGTGCCTTATCTGCGTTCTGCCAGCCCGGTGACCATGCTCGTGCGAGAAGTGCATTGCTTCCCCTCTCGGACTCATCCTCAAAGATCAGATCGTCTGATGGGCACATCGATAAGTCACCTATTGAATTTGTTTGCCAGTGATAGAGTGAGAATCAAAATATATGATACAAACACAGAAGATTGAACATTTTAACTGTATGAAATAAGATTAGATGACTGTATGGTTGCAAAATTATACTACTATGATTCACCATGAACCCAAGAAGTAATCATAAATCAGTACACTTTCTGAGATCATATATACCATAACATTTCAAATTGGGCATTCACCTGAATTGATCTTCTTAGGGGGCAACAGTGGCGCGGGGGGATCATATGGCATGCTGAGGCACCTGTTCCAGAAGGGCATGAACATGTTGAACGGGTTGCCTTCATCATCGTTGACCTCCCATGGATCATACAGAAGGTCCGCATTGAAAGATTGCACGACGATGCCCTCCGCCGTCAGCATCTCCTTCAGCCTGTGGTCCCTGACCAGCGAGATCGGGTCTGAAAAGATGGCCGTGACACGGTAATTGTTGAGTTAGATGAGGGCTTGATGCCTTCTGCACGGGAACAGACCATATGGTATCTACTGTCAAGACAAGCAATAAACTGGTACTGTAGTAGAAGTACAGCTGTGCAAGTGCCTAAATGGAGAATATAGCTAAAAATGGGTGGTGCCTCATTGAATTGGTTAGTTAGTGGCTGCAAGAGCTTTTGGCAATTAAGGCCGGAGTTGCCGAAATGTTCATAGTTTACTTAATGGGGAAAGCGTAAACGCAGGTTACCAAATTGGGAATCACTACCCCAAGGGACCTGTAGAGGGTTGTTAGACTAAAGAGTCAAGACTACGACTGCCACAGACTGGGAAGACGATAAATTAAGACATGATATGATAATATAGTAGACCAGATCTCGTTTAACTTGGAGCAAATCAGACGGAAGCCGGAAAAGGTAGCTGAATGGAATTCGTAACAAAGATAGTAGCTTGCTTTTTCATGTAGCTAATTAAGCTAAGTTGAAGCAAAATAGCCTTTTAAATCATCTCGGATTTTGATCATCGGCAACTAGAAAAAAAAAACTTGGCAAGAAAGGAGATCTTGGCGGAGAAAAGGTATTTTTGTAGATAAAACATTTGATACTAGGAGCAAACACAAAGAATATATTTCAACCGAAACGAAAGGAAGCAAACCGTAGAGATGGTTGAAGAAGAGGTGCGTGGCGCCGGTGTCGCGGACGAGCTGGAGCAGCGCGACGACGGCGTCGGGCGACCTGCGCGTGACAAGCTTGCCGGCGCCGAGGCGGTGGAGCGAGGCCTCCAGGTGCTTGAGGCTCTGGCCGAGCCACCAGCGCGAGACGCGGCCCGGGAAGTAGGGGCCGTCCTCCTCCGGCGACCAGACGTAGGCCGGCACCACCTCGCCGGCGGTGCGCGCCGCCGCCGCCAGCGCCGGGTTGTCCTCCACCCTGAGGTCCCTCCGGAACCAGACCACGCTCTTCATCCCGGCGGCGGCGTCCCCGCCGCACATAGACGAGGACGAGACCGACATGGCCAATCCAGTCCAATCCTCCGATCACAAGGGGACGTACCTCGGAGCAACCATGGAAGAACCTGGTAGCTGAGACTCCCGGGAACAGTCCCGGAGCTTCGCTGCGCTGTCCTGCGCTGGATTGGATTGGGTTAGGTGATTCTTTTGGCGTCCTCGGAGCGAGCGCGTACGCAGGCGCACGGGCCGGAGCTGGTGCAAAGGAGCGTTTTTTCCCTCCTCCTCCTGTTTTTCCGTAACTTTTTCGGAGTATTATTTGATTGTTTTTTGTCTGGTGTTGTTGCGGGCGGCGGGTCTCGGCCGTGCACTTCTGCTCCAATCGAGAGGGGGCACTGCGGATATCGGGGGATTGCTTGGCTGGGTTTCGTCTAACCTTTCCTCTCCTCCATTTATCTTGGCCACCACCTTCCCCCGAATAATATTCCTTGGATTTGTGCCTATCTATCCATCTTGTTTGAGAGAAATCACCAGCAAACAAGATTCCAAACAAAATCCGGCCCTCGGATGATTTAAGGGGCTAATAGTGATAGGACATCGCATCTACCAAATACAGCCGTTCTTGAGCTTTTCAAGTCGATACCATATTCCAAAACCTATACCACCGCAAAGCTTTTCAAAGTCCGACCAAACCTCGAAACAGGCTTTCGTCCCGCTTTATAAATAAAGCAATATGCCAAGCAAGTTCATACAAAGATGTAAGTACCCGAAAAGAAGATAGAATAGTTTGCTGGGGCAACAGTACAAGTAAGCCCAACAATAAGATAAAAGAGCTAGAAAAGCAAGGGGTAGGGTAAGGTGGGAAGAACAAAATAGCGCAGCCCTCTGGCGCTAGCTGCTAGATGAGGAGGAGAGGCGACGTGTGTTCACCAAAAGTCTGCCAAGCATGTCATCTAGCCGCCCCCTGTCTAGCTGTCTAGAAAGCGGGTGCCACTGCTGCAAGAAAGTCAGAAATTTAAACATGGAGTCAGAAGCACGTCGAAGAAACACCCGCTCAATCACCATCTTATTAC
Source organism: Poa pratensis (assembly GCA_947311845.1). Taxonomy (NCBI): domain Eukaryota; kingdom Viridiplantae; phylum Streptophyta; class Magnoliopsida; order Poales; family Poaceae; genus Poa; species Poa pratensis. The sequence continues at coordinate 38,588,455 of CAMZMU010000053.1, forward strand.
GAATCGTCCAAAGGGTCCAAGCCATCGCCGCGAACACCAACCAGAAGAGGCGTCGCCTCCCCCCGGTACGGTTCGCGTGGGTCTCCAGGAACTCTCCGAGGTCTGAGGCCTGCCAAGCAGGCCCAAGTGCCTCGTGGACGAAGTTCCATAGAAACCTGGCCGCAGGACAAGCGAACAGGATGTGGGTTCCCGTCTCGGGGATCCCACACATAGGGCAAAGACCATCCCCCGGTCCATGTCGCTTACGGACCTCCACCCCCGAAGGAAGGCGGTCCCTAAGGAGCTGCCACACGAAGATTTTGATTTTCAGGGGGAGGGGGGCCTTCCACAGCGGGGAAGCCCAAGCTCTAACCGGACCACTGAAGAGACTCCGATAGGCCGTCTTTACGGAGAAGGTCCCATAGGGCGCCAGGTGCCATGACACAAGGTCTTGGCCCCCCGGCAGCGCCTCCGAGAGCGAACCCTGTAGCTCCGTCCAAGCTGTAGCCTCGGCAGGTCCAAATGTGCGTCGGAACGAGATGTTCAAAACCCCATTATGTACTGCCGAGGCCACCAACAGCATCGGGTCCGAACATATAGCAAAGAGAGATGGGAACCTATGCTGTAACGGGCTTTCACCAAGCCACGAGTCCAGCCAAAAAAGGGTGCCCTCTCCGTTACCGATGGAGAAGCAGGCACCCTTTCTGATCTCATGCTTAAGGGTTTGGATGGATCGCCAAAATTGGGATCCATCCCGGCGGTCACAAGCAAGGAGGGGGCGACCCTGCAGGTATTTTGCTTTGATCAGCTGCAGCCAAAGACCCCTCTCCTCTCTAAGTATCCGCCACACCCACCGAAGCATGAGCGCGGTATTCATCTTACACGACGCTAAAATACCTATGCCCCCCATGTCCTTGGGGGCGCAGACATCCGCCCATTTGACCATATTGCTCAGCTTTACTCTAAATAAACTGAGGGGGGAGAGAGCACCCGAGTCGATATTGCTCAGCTTTACTCTATATCTAAGCTTCAATGTCACATGTGACTTGCATGTGCATCTTCCCACCAACTCCTACCACTGTATGAGTTTGTGGCGAGCATTTGAGTCATTTGTATCCCCTCACTCCATATCGTCCAAGCAGCGCTATTTTCTACCACAAAACATGTAACCTAGGAGATTCACTCCATCCAACCAAACTATGCAGGTGCTAGAAGCATCCTTCAGATAGTACTCGAACCTGCAGTATCATGATTTCCAAACCATGTCGGTCACTGCGGAATTTTGCCATCAAGTGTCCTATTTGTAGTTGATCTCGACGTCGATGGCGCGAGACGAGAGCATGTGGTGGAACTCGTCTTTGAGTTGTGACATCGAGTCACCGTCTCAACTGTTGCTAAAGCAGGAAATAGACTTGACGAAGGAGGCCCACTCATGAGTGGCACAATAGGATGTTTGATAAATCATAAACGAATAAGGTCTAGCGGGTTTACCCTCTAAAAGCACATCGTGAGTTTTACTATTAGCCCTGCCAACTCGCTTTGGATGACAGTGAGATGTCACACTGTCTAATTTCACGCACAAAGATGTTTTGGACCACATATGAACTCGCCTAAGTTAGAGCATCTCTATTGGAAATGTCCGCAAACACGTCTAAATGATGACGAATGTGCCTGTTTTGAACCCTCATTCCTAGTGCGCGTAGCCATGTCACCTAAAATTGTTCGGTCACTTGCATATGATTGGTGGGATAGAGAGAAATAGAAAAGAAGATAATATAAAGAGAAAATGTGATCCAGGGTGGGTCGCATCCTATGTGGCAAACTGTCCGGACATGTCCGAACACACTCATTTCCACTCTAATATGAGGTCGACGTGGGGGGTGCCAGACAACCTTATGGACAATCGGGGGTCTGATTGGATAAACTTTTTCGTTCTCTCATGTTTGGGATGTCCACTCAGACAAATAGGGCATGGGAGGGGCAGGTTGGAATGCTCTTAGCCTAAGTGAGAAATAGGGGCATGGGACAGAGTAGGGGGACATGTTGGAGTTGCTCTTAGCCTAAATGAGAAAATGCTAATAAACCAGTTGGCGGGTCTGCAACTTGATGCATTATCCTGTTCTCACGTGCCAAGTTTAGGGGTGTGTTTAGTTGAGGAACCAAGTGGAAATGTGGATGTAATGGTTGCAATGTAGAGGAACGAGTTTTTTTCTTCTGCGTGTGGCATTTCTCGATGGATGTGTAGGTGGAGATCGTGCTTTGGCGATACTGCTTGCCGACGGAGCTGCTGGCCGCCACCGCCCCTCATCTATGTTCCCTCCGCCGGTTCATTTTCCTTTCCGCCACCAACTTCAGGTCCCGTAGCCGCACAACCATAGGTGGGAGAGGCGAGGGAGATGACCTGGTTTTGACTGTCGGGTGAGTTTTGGTTTCAGGTGAAGAGAGATTTATGGTGGGTTAGCGCCAGGAACGTGTAAATTCCACCGATTCGGTAGAACAAGTGCATTTCAAATCTAGTACGAATATTCACTTTTCTGTAACCACTCCAGTCAACCAAACACCGGAACACAGGCTAGGTGCAGAACCATTCCATTACATTCACCCGAACCAAACACACGACCCTAGTGCATTTTCCTCTCTATTTTTATTATTGCAAATATACAGTACATGGTCAAACCTATCGTCTCCGCCCCTCATCTACCACCAATCATGCCAGGAAACGATCCGAGCCATCCAAACACATCTCCGCCCCCTGCAGCCAAGACTTTTTCTCTCCACTATCCTCTACCTTTCCTCTTCTTCCCCGATCCAGTCCTCTCCCACGCTGCTCTCATGCTCTGACCTACCCAAGGCCCCAATCCGAACGCAGCGAGTCCCCTAGAATCTCTCATATACTCCACCACCGCCGTGCCCTAAAGCTGTCGCCGTGCCGTAGCTCAGCCTCAGCCCTCAACCCCTTCGTCTCTCGCGCGCTTCGCCGCCATCTAGATCCGCCCTGGCCTCTTCGGCGGCCGAGAGGAGCCGCTCCGGGCTCGGTTCAGGTTTCCGGTACCTCACCGGAGCCGCCACCGGGTGGTGGGACCGGTGGATGGTCATGGGAGCCAGCGGCTCCAAGCTCGAAAAGGCCCTCGGCGACCAGTTCCCTGAAGGCGAGCGCTACTTCGGCCTAGAAAACTTCGGCAACACCTGTTACTGCAACAGTGTACTCCAGGTCTCCATTTCCTATCCCGGAACCCTGTAGCCTACAGATTTGTTGCGCCTCTCATGCTGAGTGGTAATCTGCGCAGTATACACGTGCAAGTGGTTCGATTAGGTGTCATTTTGATAGCCTTGGAGCCGCCCTTGTTTGTCTGAGGTTGACATGAATATGCTCTTCGTTATTTTTGGTATAGTTGAATGCTCACAAGATTCAAGGTTGTGTGGCTATAACGTGGCATATATATGTCGACGATGCTAATACACAAACTGTTCTGAGCTGCGCGACACATGAAGGTTATGATTGCACTACGTTCACGTATTCACTGTTTACAAATTCTACAACCAAGTGTAATAGCAGCAACTTAAATTTTGAAGAACAAACACAAGCTTGCATTTTATGAATGCTCATGCTGCCATGCATATGATACATCGAATACTTCCAGCATCTACCTAATCAAACATTTGTTTTTGTAGTGTATTAGTAGGCTTGTTGCATAACAAATTTAGACATGGCAGCTTGATATTGGAAATTGATGCCTTAACCTATTTTTATTTGTTTCAAATTTAGAGCGTTTACTTATCTGTCATTTCTAATTTGATGATTTGCCTTGATAACCTGTCTATCTATAGTCAAAAACTCCTAATAGATCGCGGCTGTCATGCCGGAAGAAAGCTTTGAATATCTAGTTGAGCGATATGAAACACTCCTAATTTCCATTTTAGTTCATTTAGGCTGAATTTTTCATTTTAGTCCATTTAGGCTACTGGAGGTCGCATTGGCGAGCTGAAACCCGTGACGAGTTATATCGTACAAAGACAAGTATATTTTTCTGGTTTTCCCTCAATGAAAAAGTTATGTCCCTAGAAGGCGGCACTGAAAGCTGCAACCACAACTCACTGTTTGTAATATCTACGGCTATTTATCCAGTTCAGAATGTTCGTGTTATTTGATTCAAGATTTTGTCGTTCTCTGTTATTGAAAATTATGATCAGGCTGACTTGGAAGACATAGTGAAATAGTGTAGCTGTGTTGTGTTTTGATATACTATTGCAATAATTTATTGTCCTTTGGAGTAAATAGCGGCCGGCTCACTGATACAATGAGGGGCTGTTATTATGTTATACCTTGTACACTGTACTGCATCCTAACTATTCATTTGATTGAAAGAGAAGTGGACGACACAATGAACTAGTGAATCTTTGCTGTATCTTGATAGAATATGTTGCAATAATTTGCTGTCTTGTGGAGTAAATAGCGGTCGACCCACTAAAACAGCAAGGGCCTGTTAGGTACAATATATTGCAACAACTAGCTATCTGCATATATTTATTACTTATATTTTCTTATTGCCATTGCATAAGAGATGTTTCTCTAGGCCGCAGATTATTATCTCAACACTTATCATCTGTGACGAACCAAGCAATCTTATTGTTCACCAGTAAGGTGTACTTGCCTTTTTTTTCTATACACTGCTCATCCACCATAAATACAACTAAGTCACTTTTCATCACTGGAGAAGTTCCCTAACTATGTTCAGTGTAAAATAGATAGATACCTCCAATACTGCTTTGGTGCATATTGCAGATGTGCAGGACGTAAGCAGATCCAGCAGTAAAATTAGTCTTGTTTAATGCCTTCGTGCTTGGAAAGAAATCCCTTTTTGTGTATCCGCCTATTCATGCATTTACTACTTAGCACGAGCTGCATGTCCACCTTGCTATTTGTGCAGAATGCTGTAGGTTTAGAATGTAATGTTGTCTGGCTAGGATGAACTTCAACAATGTGCTAGTTTAGCTTTTCAGTAGGTTTGTACTGTTTGTCTATCTTTTCTATGACGTATCAAAGCCTGGTTAAGTTCTATCCTCCTTTCTTGTCATAGATGTTTTGTTATATCCCGCTCTTATCACATGCAGTTGTTTGTTATGCCCGTGCAATTGATTGTTCTAACACATCTGTTAAGTGCATTGTTTACATAAACTTAACTATACTTTTGTTTCAGGCACTTTACTTTTGCACTCCGTTCAGGGAGCAATTACTGGAATATTATACAAACAACAAAAATCCTGGAGATGCAGAAGAAAATCTTTTAACTTGCTTGGCGGATCTTTTTATGCAGGTAAAGTGGACAAAAAGAGACTTTTGACCTTGTTATCTAATATGTAATTGTGTTTTAGCATGCTGCTACTTTGCAAATTGACTTGGAATGAAACGAAGTTTGAAAACTGAATCTGCACATTCAGTTTTATGCAATCTATATTGCCTTTTGGCTTTCCGCTCTCTAGATATTGGATGTCTTCCTTGGAGTGATAAACACCTAAGGGACTAATATTCTTCATATCAAGTTGTAAACCAAAGATCGAAGAGGTGTCTTAGCCACCAATTCATTATTACAGTGCATCCACACACATCATTATTAGTTTAGTGCAATGTTTATGTGACATGAAACTGATGGCATGATATTTCCGCTGGTACTGAATTAATGACAGCTCATTACATTTGTGAAAGTAATGATAGCTCATAATATATCATGCAGGTAAGCCAATCCAAGAAAAAGACAGGCGTTATTGCTCCAAAACGTTTTGTCCAAAGAGTGAAGAAACAAAATGAGTTGTTTCGCAGCTACATGCACCAGGTAACGTGACATATTATAGTGTCTTTGGTTGAGCCATCATATCCTTACACGGTGACCTGATTGATGCAACATGAGGCAACCTTTGGATATGTATTCAATGTTAAATGTTCCAGTTATTAGATCCAAGTGATAGCAGTTTCTGTGTAATATTTTTTGATTTTTCGTGATGGCAATCTCAGCCATTTTATAGTTAGTAGTGTTTGTCCTCTCATGCGCATGCATTTATCTGCTATTTTGCTTTAGTTTAACCATGCTACCCACCAAAACAGTCTCTTAGAAACAATCTTCAAACTTGAGATTTGGTAGTATTGAAGAATACAAAACCAAGTAATATTTTGGAATGCATTCGATGGATCAACCTTAAGACACGTATGCAGGCAAGGTGATACACTGGAAATAATTTATGTCCTAGCCTTTTCTTTTTGGGCAACCTTCAGTTTTGCATAAAACATGATAACATCCTGGATGTTCTCTTTAGTAACATATTTGTCCATGATTACTCTGTAGGATGCACATGAGTTCTTAAATTTTCTGTTGAATGAGCTTGTTGATATTCTGGAGAAAGAGTCTAGCGCTGCGAAGGACTCACCCCAGTCATCATCTCCTGAAAAAGTTCCAAATGGGGTAGTTCAACCTTTGGCCAATGGAGTTAGGAAAGAGCCACCGGTTACCTTGGTCCATAAGAATTTTCAGGTGACTGAACTCACTGAAATTGACCAAGAAATTATGTGTACCTTGTTACCTCCCTTTAATCAAACTTATCAGTTATCTTTAGTAATTTATTACAACCTACACAGGGGATACTGACCAATGAAACCAGATGCTTGAGATGTGAGACAGTAACTGCACGAGATGAAACATTTTTTGATCTGAGTGTTGATATTGAGCAGAATAGTTCCATTACAAGCTGCCTGAAAAATTTCAGCTCCACAGAGACTTTAAATGCTGAAGACAAATTCTTCTGTGACAAATGCTGCAGGTATACCATATTTCTTTTCGACTGTTTTTCTTTTTGTCACCATGAAGGTATGGAGTATGGTCTGCTGCTTTGATATATTGATTTGTGTTCTATATTATTCATCTCCATTTTCTGCCTTAAGTGCTTTTTTTTTGGGTATATATGGGTAACATGATAAAGCACTGAGCGATCTCTTTTCTTTCATCTGTGTGTTAAAACCCACTGTGCTGTAGATCCATGGGAAGGAACATCAGCTTAACTTAATTTGCTGAACTTCATTGTTCCAGTTTGCAAGAAGCACAGAAGAGAATGAAGATCAAGAAAGCTCCCCACATATTGGTGATCCACCTAAAGCGCTTTAAGTACATTGAGCAGCTTGGCCGGTATAAGAAGCTTTCATATCGGGTTGTATTCCCCATGGAGCTGAAGATCAGCAGTACATCTGATGATGTAGATACAGAGTACTCTCTCTTTGCTGTTGTCGTCCATGTTGGAAGCGGCCCCAACCATGGGCACTATGTCAGCCTCGTTAAAAGCCACAACCACTGGTTGTTCTTCGATGATGAAAATGTGGAGATGGTTGAAGAGTCGACCCTGCAAACATTCTTCGGCTCTTCGCACGAATACTCAGGCAACACAGATCATGGGTACATCTTGTTTTACGAGGGCCTTGGTGGGAAGAGTTAGGTTGATTTTCTTCGCCTTCCTTGTTTCCTTCTTCTTTTTCTTTGGAGCACGCAAGTCAACTGTTGTATGTACACAGCATTTTCATTACCTCCATGGAAAATTGTCGATCTCAGAGATTGTGAGTATGGTGAACCTGAGGATGCCAGATTTTTGGTGATTTTAGTGTACAGCGGAAATGAAACTTGCTCCCGGTGATGAAATAAGGCGTAAGTCGTCAAGCACGCCCCAACCAAAGAATGTAACATTGATATTGTGTTCTGTATATTTGATTCTAGCTTTAATTTTTTTATGCATTAGATGTACCATTTCCTGGTTCTGATGTGTACTGCTAGAAATTCCTATATGGGAGGGCCCTGGAATCATATGCTCACTTAGGATTCTGTGGAATGTTTATTTCAATTTATCTAGATGCTCTTTAACTTGATTTAGGTAAATGTGTGGGTGTGGCTAGTTAAGGCGGCTTTGAATCTGTTATCTCATGAATTGCTCCAATAAATCCATGTTACCAGTCGTTACATTCACTATCTTGCAATACAGAGATGCTTGACCGTGTGCTGACGTGAAGAAATATTATTTTCGTTGGCTAATGCATCGCATGTGATGAGATATTAACGTTGATTTAACCATGTGGTTGCCTTCTTGATGATCGTCGCACAGCAGATATGTGTGTGATTGTCAGAACGTTTTTTCTCAAGATGTGATTATCAGAACGATGGAGAGTAAGGATCACGGGGAGCCCTCTCGACCGCTGCTGCCCCTCTTGAGAGTCGTCTGGAAAGCTCCATCGCCGCCCCTCTCCTTCCTTCTCCCCAGAGGTACGGTCGGCCGGCGAGAGGATGGATTAGGTGGTAGGCTCCTCCTGTACATACTAGTAGTAGTTTTAGTTAGTTTGATCTGGCTTTATGCTGTGTGTTACCCTAGATGGGTGTTTGGGAGTAGGACTCTGGATTTCTCCGGCCAGATCCAGGGCGTCTTGCTTTCTCTCGTTGCGGCGGCGTATCTCTGGTGGCAGGAGGTAGGCCGGCCGGTGGAGGGGAGGTCAAGCATCTCCGACAATAAGGCTGGCTCGAGTTTTTCCGATCTCGTGTCTGGGTGCGACGCGGGTGAGGTGTTGCTGGTTTCCTTTGCTAAACTTCTGTGGCGGAAGTTGTTGGCGAGGTGGTCGGCGACGAGCTCATCCAATCTGCGCTCTGCTCTTACTGATGTTCATCTTCTTGTTTTCCTTCTGCTGCTCGTTGACCATGGTGGTCGGCGTGCGAGGATTTGGAGGCGAGAGCTGACTGGCGGTGAAGAGTTTGGGAAGGATGCAAGCAGGGCTCTGCTGCTGCTCGGCATCGAAGCTGCGACTTCTCAGGCGAAATACATGGTGCTGGATAATGGCGCCATGATCTGTGGCCGATTCGAGCGGCCTTTCTTCAACCTCCAGTGTGGAGGCCCTTCCGATTCACTGCGCCGGTGCTCGACGCCGTTGTGTCTCCAAGTGGTTCGTCCCCGGAGGTGCTCTGGTGGCAGATGGCAGTGGATCTTCGCCGGAGTGGAGAGCCAAGCGAGCAGAACATCTCCCGATTTCGGCGCCGCGGTTGGCGTTGCCTGGAGATCACCGGCAAGTGGCAGAGGAGGATTCCAAGGACCTGATTGCATTTTTATTTCTAGTCCTAGGGTCCTTTTTGCAAAGTTAGAGGTCCTGTTTTCGAATTTCGGTCTTTCTGTACAAGTGATGATTAGGGATCTCTATGTAATTTGTACCTGCCAATGTTAATGCAGCTTTCTGGCCCTCTGGGCCGTTCCCGTGTTCAAAAAAAAAAAGTAAGGATCACGGGTGGGGAAAAAGGTGAAGTAAAACAGGTTCTGAAAGGAGGCGCGAGGGTAGCAAACTTTGCCGAGGTGCGGTTTCTCTGTCTACACAAATTTGCTGATTCGCTGCGTCCACATACTGCTGCTAACTGCAGAGAAGCGTGACGAAAAGAAAAAACTTGTAATCAGGACGCGTCGTTCGACCAATGTTATAGTGCATTCTGCAGGAAATTTCTGCTGCACTTCGAACCGTATGAAAGCTACACTTCTTTCTGCCGCACTTGCGGGGGCGTATGTACTAGGCTAGTCTCCGCGGTCCTAACTAAAATTCCAAAGGTAGCAATACTCAGTGGAGCATCTCGTGATGGAAAGCCCCCGCCGCACTGATGCTCCAGTCTCCGACACCGTATATATTCATCGCCCATCTGTCCATTTCCTCACATCAAAGTATGGCATCCTGATAGCTTTACAGCCTTTACTGTTACAAAAATAATCCACAACTCAGATTTGTATAAAGGTCAGGCCAAATATATACATTCTGGTCGCACAAAACCATTCCAGTAATGCAACTGATAGAGTAGTAAGTAACCAGAGACTTGCCAATCACACAGGGGAATTTACAGGTATAACACGTATATCGCACCCCTACAAAAACCCTCGATTGTCTCATCGATAATACAGATCCTTCTTCGACAAACTCTAACAAAGCTATAACGCACGGCCATAGGTTTCTAGAGGATTAGATTTACACAAACTAGTATCACGTCCAGCAGGAAGACGCCTGCCTTGCAATGCTCCTCGGACTATAGACGAGCAGGTGGGGGTGGGCAATTTACATGCGAATTTCCCGCGCCGGGAAAACCCTAACCGATGAAATTTGGCTGCACCGAGTTCTCCACATCCCTGCCTGTTGTCCTGTAATTCAAGATTCATCGGATAGCAATTAGAACATACAATAATATATGTAGTTTAAGAACCATGCGCGTTTGTAAAGGGCAAACTAACTGTGTTGCTGCAACAATGCTAAATTTTAGTGAGAACAGCATGTAGGCTAAGGAACAGCCGAACAACTAAAGACAGATAATGAGTAACTCACTGTTAATACAGAAATGGCATCCATAGGGAATTTTATGTAGTGTGAATCCATGTGTGGAGTGATCAAGAACATCATAGAATTGTGTGTTTGGCTGGTACAGCAGTCAAGGCTACCCAAAAAAATGTGTGACATTGCTTCTGGCTGCCTATGCTTTGGGGAAGGTTGGTATGGCAAGAACCTCAGTGGAAAAGGGCAAAGGGGCACGCTCATGCCAAAATAATGGTAACCATCCAAACAAAAGCCAAAAATGTTCGACATGTCCAAACAATTGGTGGGGTAGATTTATACCCAAAGATCTAAACATCGAATAAATGTACAAAAGAAGGAAGTTACTAGATAGATCTGTCACCCTGTGAAATGTCAAGTTCCAATTCCACAGATACAATGAACTGGAAAAAGGGTCATGCACAAGCTGAGGTACAAAATATGCTGTCTTCCTACTTTAGCTTTTTTCGAAATGGGTGAGCCCCGGCCTCTGCATCAATCGACGCATGCAGCCTTTATTAATTCTTCCTACTTTAGTTGATTTAGGAATTGAAATTTCTTAATGATCTATGGCACTCTAGCGTCTAGATTCCTTAGCTTAAAGAACATTTGGTCCACACCAAACTGAAGATACATATTAACCCATATACTGCTTGATGTTGAAGTGTATATGTGGATTGTATAGCCCTTTCCATCGGTTCGGACTTTTGGTTGCGTTGGCTAGTGCATGAAACATGACACTTGATACATAAAACATTATTTTTATATAATTTTTAGTGTTCCTTTTTTGCAGGGAGATACTTTGTTAGCATGAAGTACTACTAATGTAATCTTCAATACTATCCTGCCTTCCTGAGAAGTTACAAAACGCCACCACAACATCAATGCAGTTTACTGAGAACAGTGAGTTAAGGTGTGTATGACTTACAATGGCTGTGATAGCTGACTCCAGTTCATCATCAGGTGCGACTGAGGATGCATATCCAAATAACTCCTACTAGAAACATCAGCTTCATCAGCTGCATAAGTTTCGGAATGGCCTGACGCTGCAGGAGGTGACCAGACTGGGACCACACCACCTTCTCTCCCAGTCCAGCTACTCGATGCTTCTGACACAGATGTCTCAAAATAATTTCTCATGCGATGCTGAGGTTGCTGAAAGTTATTGTGATGGTGAATGCCATTGGTTCTAACAGCATTGCCCGTTCTACGGACCATCTCCTCCCTCTCAGTTCGTGGCTCAAAATGCATGTGGGATGGTACCTCTGCCCTACTATCCCCGCTATTCCCCATATCAGCAGAAATTTCTGTTTCAACCCGGTTCAGTGAAGCTGTCATGGTAGGCACCATCTGATCCTGACGTCTCCGCGCAGCTGTGGGCACATTGGCTGTTACCTGGGCTGGTTCCAAATGAACTTCCATCTGTAAATCTTGGGGAAATTCGATTGGTGGAACATCTGAGGAGTCGCCAAGGCCTTCCTCCATTCCAGTGTCCATTGCGGCCCTGGATGCTGCCTCAAGCTGCCACATTTCTGATAGGGCTTCTTGCAGCCTGGCTTTGGCTGCATCTAGCTCAACAATGGGGAGAGGATAGTTGGAGCCTAACTCAACCCTGCAGCTTGCAGCACAGAGGCAGGTGCATCCCATGGGTGGTGTATCCATTCTGTTGGCAGCCTTGCAAGTTCAGGAAGCCACCGTCGGACGTATTCCCCGTGTGGATCGAATTTGTATCCTTCGAGCTGAGGGTTGTCAATGTGGTCGAGCTCTCGGCTATCAGGGAGAGAGCCAGAAATGTACTGCCAACCTAGTGCATCACTCTCAAGATCAGCATCCAGTAAAGTGTCCCAAAAGTACTTCATCCCCCATCGCCATGGTAGTTGAAGGACCTTGACGAAAAAGCTTGCCACCACCACGCGTATCCGATCATGTAACCACCCTGTCGCCCACAGCTCTCTCATGCCGGCATCAACAAGAGGGTAACCAGTCCTTCCCTGGCGCCAAAACTTGAAGGTGCACTCATTGACTACCCAGGGGAAGAATCTGAGGTGTGCAAGGAGGGGCTTCTCATGGCTGGATGGATGGTTGAAGCAAAGATACCGTGAGTACTCCCGGAGACCAATGGATCGGAGAAACAGTGTGCAGCTCTCCTCGGCTGCGTGGTTGCCCTCATTGCTCCATACGAGTTGCTTCATTAGGACAAGGTGGAAGACCTTGCGCACACTCAGCTCACCAAAATGCAGGTAAGGTGATAGGAGGGAGGTGTTTGCGCTATCTGCTTTCTTGCGGTTCACTGAGTAGTCGATCAAAGGGCCATTAAGGAAGGCAGTTAGTGCCTTATCTGCGTTCTGCCAGCCCGGTGACCATGCTCGTGCGAGAAGTGCATTGCTTCCCCTCTCGGACTCATCCTCAAAGATCAGATCGTCTGATGGGCACATCGATAAGTCACCTATTGAATTTGTTTGCCAGTGATAGAGTGAGAATCAAAATATCATGATACAAACACAGAAGATTGAACATTTTAACTGTATGAAATAAGATTAGATGACTGTATGGTTGCAAAATTATACTACTATGATTCACCATGAACCCAAGAAGTAATCATAAATCAGTACACTTTCTGAGATCATATACCATAACATTTCAAATTGGGCATTCACCTGAATTGATCTTCTTAGGGGGCAACAGTGGCGCGGGGGGATCATATGGCATGCTGAGGCACCTGTTCCAGAAGGGCATGAACATGTTGAACGGGTTGCCTTCATCATCGTTGACCTCCCATGGATCATACAGAAGGTCCGCATTGAAAGATTGCACGACGATGCCCTCCGCCGTCAGCATCTCCTTCAGCCTGTGGTCCCTGACCAGCGAGATCGGGTCTGAAAAGATGGCCGTGACACGGTAATTGTTGAGTTAGATGAGGGCTTGATGCCTTCTGCACGGGAACAGACCATATGGTATCTACTGTCAAGACAAGCAATAAACTGGTACTGTAGTAGAAGTACAGCTGTGCAAGTGTCTAAATGGAGAATATAGCTAAAAATGGGTGGTGCCTCATTGAATTGGTTAGTTAGTGGCTGCAAGAGCTTTTGGCAATTAAGGCCGGAGTTGCCGAAATGTTCATAGTTTACTTAATGGGGAAAGCGTAAACGCAGGTTACCAAATTGGGAATCACTACCCCAAGGGACCTGTAGAGGGTTGTTAGACTAAAGAGTCAAGACTACGACTGCCACAGACTGGGAAGAACGATAAATTAAGACATGATATGATAATATAGTAGACCAGATCTCGTTTAACTTGGAGCAAATCAGACGGAAGCCGGAAAAGGTAGCTGAATGGAATTCGTAACAAAGATAGTAGCTTGCTTTTTCATGTAGCTAATTAAGCTAAGTTGAAGCAAAATAGCCTTTTAAATCATCTCGGATTTTGATCATCGGCAACTAGAAAAAAAAAAACTTGGCAAGAAAGGAGATCTTGGCGGAGAAAAGGTATTTTTGTAGATAAAACATTTGATACTAGGAGCAAACACAAAGAATATATTTCAACCGAAACGAAAGGAAGCAAACCGTAGAGATGGTTGAAGAAGAGGTGCGTGGCGCCGGTGTCGCGGACGAGCTGAGCAGCGCGACGACGGCGTCGGGCGACCTGCGCGTGACAAGCTTGCCGGCGCCGAGGCGGTGGAGCGAGGCCTCCAGGTGCTTGAGGCTCTGGCCGAGCCACCAGCGCGAGACGCGGCCCGGAAGTAGGGGCCGTCCTCCTCCGGCGACCAGACGTAGGCCGGCACCACCTCGCCGGCGGTGCGCGCCGCCGCCGCCAGCGCCGGGTTGTCCTCCACCCTGAGGTCCCTCCGGAACCAGACCACGCTCTTCATCCCGGCGGCGGCGTCCCCGCCGCACATAGACGAGGACGAGACCGACATGGCCAATCCAGTCCAATCCTCCGATCACAAGGGGACGTACCTCGAGCAACCATGGAAGAACCTGGTAGCTGAGACTCCCGGGAACAGTCCCGGAGCTTCGCTGCGCTGTCCTGCGCTGGATTGGATTGGGTTAGGTGATTCTTTTGGCGTCCTCGGAGCGAGCGCGTACGCAGGCGCACGGGCCGGAGCTGGTGCAAAGGAGCGTTTTTTTCCCTCCTCCTCCTGTTTTTCCGTAACTTTTTCGAGTATTATTTGATTGTTTTTTGTCTGGTGTTGTTGCGGGCGGCGGGTCTCGGCCGTGCACTTCTGCTCCAATCGAGAGGGGGCACTGCGGATATCGGGGGATTGCTTGGCTGGGTTTCGTCTAACCTTTCCTCTCCTCCATTTATCTTGGCCACCACCTTCCCCCGAATAATATTCCTTGGATTTGTGCCTATCTATCCATCTTGTTTGAGAGAAATCACCCAGCAAACAAGATTCCAAACAAAATCCGGCCCTCGGATGATTTAAGGGGCTAATAGTGATAGGACATCGCATCTACCAAATACAGCCGTTCTTGAGCTTTTCAAGTCGATACCATATTCCAAAACCTATACCACCGCAAAGCTTTTCAAAGTCCGACCAAACCTCGAAACAGGCTTTCGTCCCGCTTTATAAATAAAGCAATATGCCAAGCAAGTTCATACAAAGATGTAAGTACCCGAAAAGAAGATAGAATATTTGCTGGGCAACAGTACAAGTAAGCCCAACAATAAGATAAAAGAGCTAGAAAAGCAAGGGGTAGGGTAAGGTGGGAAGAACAAAATAGCGCAGCCCTCTGGCGCTAGCTGCTAGATGAGGAGAAGGCGACGTGTGTTCACCAAAAGTCTGCCAAGCATGTCATCTAGCCGCCCCCTGTCTAGCTGTCTAGAAAGCGGGTGCCACTGCTGCAAGAAAGTCAGAAATTTAAACATGGAGTCAGAAGCACGTCGAAGAAACACACCCGCTCAATCACCATCTTATTACGAATCGTCCAAAGGGTCCAAGCCATCGCCGCGAACACCAACCAGAAGAGGCGTCGCCTCCCCCCGGTACGGTTCGCGTGGGTCTCCAGGAACTCTCCGAGGTCTGAGGCCTGCCAAGCAGGCCCAAGTGCCTCGTGGACGAAGTTCCATAGAAACCTGGCCGCAGGACAAGCGAACAGGATGTGGGTTCCCGTCTCGGGGATCCCACACATAGGGCAAAGACCATCCCCCGGTCCATGTCGCTTACGGACCTCCACCCCGAAGGAAGGCGGTCCCTAAGGAGCTGCCACACGAAGATTTTGATTTTCAGGGGGAGGGGGCCTTCCACAGCGGGGAAGCCCAAGCTCTAACCGGACCACTGAAGAGACTCCGATAGGCCGTCTTTACGGAGAAGGTCCCATAGGGCGCCAGGTGCCACGACACAAGGCTTGGCCCCCCCGCAGCGCCTCCGAGAGCGAACCCTGTAGCTCCGTCCAAGCTGTAGCCTCGGCAGGTCCAAATGTGCTCTGGAACGAGATGTTCAAAACCCCATTATGTACTGCCGAGGCCACCAACAGCATCGGGTCCGAACATATAGCAAAGAGAGATGGGAACCTATGCTGTAACGGGCTTTCACCAAGCCACGAGTCCAGCCAAAAAAGGGTGCCCTCTCCGTTACCGATGGAGAAGCAGGCACCCTTTCTGATCTCATGCTTAAAGGGTTTGGATGGATCGCCAAAATTGGGATCCATCCCGGCGTCACAAGCAAGGAGGGGGCGACCCTGCAGGTATTTTGCTTTGATCAGCTGCAGCCAAAGACCCCTCTCCTCTCTAAGTATCCGCCACACCCACCGAAGCATGAGCGCGGTATTCATCTTACACGACGCTAAAATACCTATGCCCCCCATGTCCTTGGGGGCGCAGACATCCCGCCATTTGACCATATGGTACTTCTCGCGCCCATTGGCCGCCTTCAGAAAAAGCGCGAGAGCTCCTTGTCAAATGCGCCATGCACACCTTCTGGGAATTCGTACATTCCCATCATGTACATAGGCAAGCTAGACAAGCAGGAGTCAATAAGGACCGATTTGCTCCCCTTGGAGGTAAACCGCCCCTGCCAAGGTTCAGCCTTGGCTTTGACACGCCCAATAACCGGCTCGAGGTCCTTAATTTGATCCTAGAGTCACTAAGCGGCATCCCCTAGATAAGTAACCGGGAAGGAGGACAACTTGCAATTAAGATTGTCCGCTATCCGCTGTGCTCCTCTAAGGGGTACCCCATGATCATGACTTCGCTCTTGTCGAAGTTAATCTTGAGGCCAGACATGGCCTCAAAGCAAGAGGAGTAGGAACTTGAGATTAATAATGTCAAGTTTCGAGCCCTCCACCATGATCATTGTGTCATCCGCATACTGGAGGTGAGTGATCCCACACCAGGAATAATGTCCGACGCACCAACCAGAAAGTGGCCGGGCCGCCTTGGCTTTGTCCAGACAGACGCAAGGACGTCAACGAACCGCTTCCACAAAGCCCGGCTGACCAAGCCAGAACTCCTCAAAGTGGAAGCGGTTCGACCTAGGGGGAGCCCCTCCTCCAGAAGATAGGAGGAGGGGGGAATGGTCCGAGCCAATCCGAGTGAGCGCGCGAAGCGAACACAACGGGAAGGCAACTTCCCATTCCACCGACACTAGGACCCGATCGAGAACACTCCGGATCGGGTCAGCCTGGTTGTTAGACCACGTATACCTCGCCCCAACACGAGAGATCTCGCGTAGCGCA